>CBVK0100760772.1:0-17493 GCA_900067695.1 Picea abies | reverse complement strand
TTGTCTATTGATATAAGGGACTTGGAAAGTGAACTCTTCAATATAAAAATATGGCATGAAATGAACGTGGTGCCCATGAGGAGCTACATCGAAGAATGGTTGAAAAAAGTTGTCGACCAGATTACCAATGAAGTTCAAAGCCGAGGAAATCCATAAAAGGACATCATCGAAGAAATGAAAATCCATGGCACACCATCATAGTAAGTTGATACTGATTACATTCTTTTGTCTTCTTCCACTTATTCTAACAAAGCTTTAATCCATATCTGACAATTTTCTCTTTCTTCTTACCAGGTTTTTTTGTTTTCCATCGTTGACTTTCTTCTTTCTGCAAAATTCATTCTTGTACATCTTTGCTTCGTAGTCGGTGGCAGTCCCAATAAGATTCATTATGGCAAACATATTTTTATTTCACAGAATATGTACTGAACTATAGTTTTTTTTTGCAAATTCGAAGACAACTTTTTTTGGGGGAAATATTCTCAAATGTATTTTGTGACCCGTTTTATCTAAATATAAATATTTGGGTTTGTTCTATGCTGATATTCAATGTTTGGTGTTGTTATTTGAAATTTGTATTTCTTCGTAAAATTAACTCATTTCGTTGTACATGTTCCTGTTCTATATTGTGCATGTATTGCAACTTCCTATATTTCAAAATATTCTTCAATATACAAAATGTAAAGTCATGTATTTTTTTCTTTGTTACTTGTAGGTTTGAGAAAAACAAATCCAAGCCCAAAACACCATTCAAATTTGAACATGGTTTACATTTGGACCACAAATAATATAGTAAGATACATTAATATGGATACATTTTAAACAAACATAAACAAAATCCCTTTAAACTTGAACCCAACTCTCTTAGGCTCCTGGATTATCCGCGGGTTGATCGGTTAGCAGACTTTCAAATCCTTGTTTCCACCTATATATTCACATCAAAAACCTGACCGACGACTTTCCCTTTCAACACTTGGCCAAATATCTCACCACGACGTCCTAACTTAGCACTATTGCATTCTTATCCCACGTGTTCCATTATATACATATTGCACCCAACACTTCCTTCATATACATTTTGCACCCAACAATTCCATGATAAAATATAAGTATAGAAGACATAAAAGAAGGGTTAATATATTGACATCTGTGATAGATATCCCATTTTCTTGCAATATCGTTTCTGCATGTTTCTGGAGAAATTATATATTCTTTGATATACAAAATGTAAAGTCATCAATTTTTTTTCTTTGTTCCTTGTAGATTTGAGCAAAACAAATCGAGCCCAAAATACCATTCAGACTTCGTTATATACATCTTGCACCTAACACTTCCGTCGTATACATTTTTCACCCAACATTTCCATAATTTATAGTTCGACACGCTATTATAGATCTTGCACCCAAAACTTGCATCATCTACAGTTCCGCTATATACATCTTGCACCAAAAACTCTCATGGTTTATAATTCCTCCACATATTGGAACATGGTCCACATTTGGACCACAAATTATCTATTACAATACATTAATATAAATACAATTTAAATTAATGGTCCTATATTGTCACATCATGAGCTCGACCGACTGCAGTTCCTTTAAACACTTAGCCAATTATCTCTCCGCGGGGTCGCGCCTTAGCGCTATCGAAATTTTATGCCCCATGTTCCGTGATATACATGTTGCACACAACATTTCCATGATATACATTTTGCACCAAACACTGCTATTATAGATCTTGCACCCAAAACTTGCGCCATCTACTCTACATTTGGACCACAAATTATCTATTATGATACATTAACATAAATACAATTTTAATAAATATACTTAAACTTGAACCTCACCTTTTTCAAACTCGTCGATTGGTCCTGTATCATCACATCATGAGCTCGATTGACCACAATTCCTTTCAACACTTAGCCAATTATCTCTCCGCGGGGTCACGCCTTAGTGCTAAAGAATTTTTATGCCCCATGTTCCGTGATATACATGTTGCACACAACACTTCCATGCTCTTCCGATCTCACCACAATTCCTTTCAACACTTAGCCAATTATCTCTCCGCGGGGTCACGCCTTAGTGCTAAAGAATTTTTATGCCCCATGTTCCGTGATATACATGTTGCACACAACACTTCCATGATATACATTTTGCACCAAACACTTCCATCATTTACAGTTCGACGCGCTATTATAGATCTTGCACCCAAAACTTGCGTCATCTACAGTTTCGCTGTATACATCTTGCACCAAAAACTTCTGTGGTCTACAATTCACCACATATTGGAACATGGTCTACATTTGGACCACAAATTATCTATTACAATACATTAATATAAATATAATTTAAATTAATGGTCATATATCGTCACTATATAAGCCCGACCGACCACAATTCCTTTCAACACTTAGCCAATGATCTCTTCGCGGGGTTGCGCTTTAGCGCTAACGAAATTTTATGCCCCATGTTCCGTGATATACATGTTGCACACAACATTTCCGTGATATACATTTTGCACTAAACACTTCCATCATTTACAATTCGACCCCATTTTCCACAATTTACCTTATAACCTGCTTGGTAGGGACTACACTGCCACGCAACACTTGTTATGTTAAGGTCTTGGATTTAAGTTAAAAATTAGTTAATGGTTCAACTCTTTTTCATTTTGGCTTTAACATTGTTAAATTATTTAAATTTTGTTAAAATTATTTAAAAATTTGTTGAAATGTTCAATTTTGATTGTAGAAATCAATTCAACAATGAAAAAAAATTCAACAATACTCAATCCATCTTGACTATGAATTTATCAAGCCCTAAGAGAGATCAAAACCACACTTTATAGATATGGAACAAATACGTCTCTTTTTAAAAAACAATTATTTTTCAAAACTTAAATAAAAAATATTAAGATGAATTATTTTGAAGATTATGTAATTCCTAAGTAATGTGTTTAATTGTGGAGTGTTTATTATTTCCTCAACCAAAAAAATATAAATATATACTCAACATGTGGATGGAAAATTCGTGTTGCTTTAAAACAATTGTAATGTAGATGCCATGCAATTTCTTTAATTTTTAATTTTAATTTTTCTTTAATTTTATTTTTTGTTATCAAATACATAAGTGACAATATCTTCTCCATACAACACCACCTCTTAATATCATAATCTCAACTTTTAAAATTTAAAATTCCACTACATAAACATACTCACTACATTTTCATTAAAAAATATCAATTTAACCTCCCATAAAACATCATCAAATTAAAAAAAAACACACTAAGTCATTCATTATTTTTACTATACTTACCATATGCTACTTTCCACTATATCATTATTTCTCCTTTCCACTAGTTCATGTTTATTTATTAACTACTTTTTACTATACTTTCCATATCTTACTTTCCACTATATCATAATTTCTCTTCTAATCCATAATCCTTCTTAAAATGAATTAAATGAACCCAACCATATCACGAGTGGTCCCATGGTATTATTCCTTTCTTGTCATTGATGGGTCAAAATCTTTAAAAATCCTAGAAGCAGATTTAGTCACATGGTGTTCATGACTATATTGATGATATTTGACTTTTTACAATACATCAAAAAATATACAAGATACATTCATTTTTATTTTATTTTATCACAATTCTTATTAATTAATTTTCTATTTTATCACAATTCTCAATATACTTCAAAACCTTCATATACATTAAATCTTTGTTTTTACCACAATTCTAAATCTACATAGAATGAAATCCTCTTAAACCCTTAAAGCCTTCAATATACATTAAAGAAACCCTTAAAGCCTTCAATATACATTAAGGCTTTAATATACATTAAATCTTTGTTTTTACCACAATTCTAAATCTACATCAAATGAAATCCTCTTAGACATGATTTTTTCTAAGTGCCTTATAGATATTATTCTAAAATTACACGGTTTGTTCTTAATTTTTTTGAAACAAGGACACATTGAAATCACTGCTCCCCTTGAGTAAGAAGACAAAAAGTGAACATCATTATCATAAGCACCTCCATCTTTTCTACCATGAACAGTTCCATTTTCACATTATTACACATGGTAAAGTAGAGGGAAAGGTCTATATATTTATTTGCAATAGGATCCAAGTGGGTCCTAAGACATGCATTATCCTTGTCAGGGCAGCAAAAGCATGTTGTCATGACCTCACTTTTTGGCACATTGAGAGGCCACATCATGATACTATGACCTAAACCCACCTCCCTCACCTAATAACCAACAAATCCAAACACAAAGCCAAATGGATTCCCACATTCTATCCATTAGCCTCCTTAAATTCTCTAATGTTTTTATACCAACAAAATTCTAAAAATTCTGGGCAATGGTTTTTAATAATTTGTTTGGAGATACTTTGCTTAGTGGGCACCATGGTCCAAGTGGACAAAGAATCTTGGATTTTTCCAAGTCAAGCAAACCAATTTTGTTAAAAATTCAAAATCAGAATTTAAATGAGTAAAATAGCCTTCCAACCTCCTCATTGCAAATTCGTTATGAGAGTAGGACTAAACTACGCATTTTGGGTGCGAATCCTCTTGAGGATCTGCTTTCATTGTATTAATTTAACTGGAACCCAACGCCCCATGCAATATTTTATTGCAAGGTCTGCCACAATACCAACTAAAATGCCTTTGACCGGCAGAAGCTTATGCAAAAGATGCCGGAAATAAATGACAATTGTCTCTATGGATTTTCGAAATTTGATCAGCAATGTATGAAAATTTATGAACGTTGATCTGCTCTTTAATGCGGGCAAAGTACCGGAAAATTCATCGAGGGGAGGAGGGTTTTATTATTCGATTTGGATTCGTGAAAAATTAAATGTTTGTGGGATAAACTGCAGTTTGGAGGAATTTGGGATCTGGCATTTGTCAAGGATGGGAGACTTAGCAAGGTAAAGGCAAAGGATCTGGCGGGCTTATTGAGCTGAAATTTCAGAGGTTTTACAGGTCAGTTTTTATAACTATGGCTCTGTTTTTATGTGGGTATTTGGCTTTGCATTGCTCTTGGATTGGGATGAGGTGCGGGACCTTATAAAGGGGGATTTTGCACATGGGTATGATGTTTTGAGGGCAATTGATGTAATGGGTGTAGGGTAATTGACATAACGGGTGTCATTTTTATGGGCATTTGATATAATGGATGCAGGGCAATTGGAATAGTGGGTGTCTCGTTTTAACGGCAATTGGTATTGTGGGATTAAATATTTTAAGGGCAATCTTTATTTGGGTTTTCTCTGTCTGGTTTGTTTGTTTGTAAGCTATGTTTTGGGATGCATTCAACGACTGGATGTAGGAGTTTGAAGCATGTTTCAGTCCAAACTTGCTGCAATAATGTTACTTTTTGTGAGCATTTTTCTACCGGGTCTCCTTAGTTTGAGATCAGGCATATAGATATAGAAAGTTTGATCTACTGCCAATCATATTTAGAAGGGCATTTCAGAGAGCTCTGAACCTCGTAAGATGTGAATCCATTTCTTTATGTAGTGAATCCCAGCACGGGTGTGCGCTCGTTTTTTTATTTTCAGTGAGTGGAGTGTCTCTGCGTTTTTGTTCTTTATCTATACGAGTTCTAGAAGAGGATAATAAATGCGTTGATATTTGTTTTAATCACTTGTCTGGTTGTGCTGTGGGGATTTTGCAGCTGAGCCATTAAGATTCAAAAGAAGCTAGAGTTCAACGATATCTGTCACGAGGTACAAGAAGTCATTCCTTAACATGCAAGTAATTCATGGATAGAGGGTGTCATTGGCGTCGCACCCTTACCTGGAACTTGGAAGTTTCTTCCGTGTATCTTTGACTCCAGTTTGTAGAAATTGGAAGAGTTGTTGGGCTGCAGAGCAAATATTAGTAATCTTCCTGTTACAGATTATTGGTTAAGCTATAGGTTCTTGGATACTATTTTGCGCGAGGACGAAATTAAATGGCAGATTGAAGGGAGCCCAAGTTAGACATTAGGCTTGTACTTAAGCTGGTTCTTACCCAACCCCAGCTCAGCGTGGAGACTTTGAAGAGGAGGAAGTCACGAGGTTATTTGTCTCCGTCTGGGAGTATTCTAAAAGATAAAGTTGATGATAAAGGACTTCTTGAAAGCCTGCAACCCGACCTTCTATATAGCAATTTTGAAGAGGAACAAATTCATCAAGGAATTTGTTTCTGGCAAGTAGTGGTCTTTGGAAGACAAAAGTTGATTTGCAGACAATAAATTTTGTTTTCAAGTGGATTAGTAATAGGGGTAGCTTCTTCTCTTTACGATTTGCAGCAGAAGTGATAGCTATTGTAGATTGTAGTCATAGCTTTATTTCAAAATAACTGAAGGCTACCCCTGCTATGTTTCTGTTCGTTGAACATGCAAGTCTAAAGTCTTGGTCAGGAACAATTGAAATAGCTTCAGTGAAAGCTGGTGTTTGTAGCTGCAATTTATCGTCTTCCCTTGGGCGAGACAGAGCCTTGCTTTGCTTTTGCACTGCAAGTTTCTTAAGGGATATTTTTACTGGGTCAGAGTGGGCTTTCATTTGATACTTGAAATACAACTTTGTATTTTAATTTCTAGATTAGATGTCTTTCAAAAGCATTGTCCGTGACATGAGAAATGGGATTGGTAGCATTTCTAGGAGAAGTTTTGAAGTGAAGCTGTCACATATTCACCGGACAAAATCCCAAAGTGCAGTTTATGAAGAGCAGATTCATGCTTCTCCTGTTCAGCAAAGTTGCTGGGCCAACCTTCCTCCAGAACTATTGCACGATGTGATTCAAAGGCTAGAGGCTAGTGAAGGAACTTGGCCAGCTCGCAAACATGTTGTTGCTTGTGCTGCTGTCTGCAGGTCTTGGAGGGATATAAGTAAAGAGATTGTCCAAACACCAGAGAAGTGTGGAAAGCTCACATTTCCAATATCATTGAAACAGGTGAGATGAGCTTCCTTCTAGTTTGCATTCAGAAGATATTTAGATCCGGCATTTTCAGAAAGAAGATAAAGTCTAACTAACAACAGAGCGGACCTGTCAATTCATTTATAATCCACTTCACATAACTGGATCTATCGTTTTTTCTTTAGTTGGATGTACTTGTTATGTTTCGATGGGAAAATTATAAATATGATCATCTTTTGCATAAACAATCTTTACACAAGTGGTACTAATATGCCAGGTCACCTTTTATTTGTTAAATCTGGGTGTCCCTTCTCTTGCCAGTATTTGTTCATTTGGCCTCGCAAAAGTTAGTCTTACACTTCTGATTTCATTATTTTTCTTTATTCACTCTTTGACAGCCCGGGCCACGAGAAGCACCCATACAATGCTTTATTAAACGGGACAGAGCAAAATCTACATACCATTTGTATATGGGTTTAAGCCCTGGTAAGTATTGCTTATTTTACTTATTTTTGCTCTTACATTAATAATGACTATATGGAAAGGCAAAACCTATCTTCAATATTTAAGAGTGTTCACTTGCACGTCCTTGCAAAATCAAAATTTTTAATTAATTGAACAGTCCAATCTGGTGAACCATTTATTACCTAATCTTTGTTCCCCATATTTTTCGAATTGGTGTTGTTTCTTTTAAAATCAGGAGCTTTATTCTTTGATTGCAAATGCTACAATTTTGAGCTTATTTATGTATTGGCAGATTTATTTCAATTATCTGCCTTTTCTTTTTGCTGTCTCTGATTTGTTTGTCATATATTCTATTTTAGCCCAATACTAAGTTGTGAATATTTCTAAGCTAATTATGTTAAGGTTTTAATGCCCTATTTTGTTAAATTTCATGCTATTTATATCTATTATCTATAGCCTCTTTTAATAAATCCATTTTTAAGAAGTGGTCTTCAGATTTGCCTTGTTCATTTTTTGTAATGTCTCCATTGAGTCTGGTTGTTTCCTAGCCATCTTATTGTAAGTTGTACTTTATGTGGTTGTTCCAACTTTCATTGAGGGTTGTCATATTTTAGAAAATTCAGCTTTCCTGTTTTTTCCCAGCCATGTACTTTTCTCGCAAATAAGTATGTTGAGCATTATGAAAAAAATCGTCTGGCCTGCAATTGTGCAAGTCTAGAGACATACTTTTGGGTTCTAATCATCTATATTATGCTTTATTTTATATGGTTGTTTACCATGCCCTTTTGCAGTCTATTTTTTAGTTATTTGATATATCATAATCAAAGTTGTCAGGTTTGGCTTGGAGAATGACTTGCTGAGGCTGAAGAGTTAGAGTTGATTTGGGCAGGAAATTAAAAAAACACAATAAATTTCTGTAAAATAATAAAGTTTACAATATCCATACAATGCATATTTTCAATAGTAACCTGTTTCAAAGTACACACATGATACTACATATTACAAAATGCTCCACATTTTGGACAATCGACAGGTCTGGTGGTTGTTAGCTTTGAAATCGGGTCAGAAAAACAGGTAGAATGAGTGCTTTATTCTGTCTTTTATAGACAGATAATTGAGTCTTACTTGCAAGTCAAACTCACGAGTCATTTTGACTTACGAGTCTGAGTTATGATTGTGAGTCAAAAGAACCAATAGGAGAGTCCAAAACAAGGTTCTAATACTGATTGATGAGTTCATACACATGGAAATACAGAGGGCATGAGGGAAAACACCGGAAGTAGCTTCAACTGTACATATGCTGCTCACACTCTTCCTTAGATGCCAATAACATAAATTACAATTACAAAATAGTAAGAACGTGAGCATGCTGTGCATGCATGACAAGTCATCTTGAGTTTGTTAGAATAAAGCTAAAAGTGAAAAGCATAAAGCTTAAACTTAAAAGCAGAAAACTAAATAGTTTACATCACATTGCCGCTTTGTTGGTGCAGTTTTGCTTATGCATGGCACAATTGGACACAATAATGAAATAGCTATTAAAAGATAGGCTTTGGAATTGAGAATTTTCATGTATATTATGATTCAGTTCCCTCAACCAAATATATTAAGTGCCAATTCTTAACAATTGCCATACATTTACAGAAATTAGAAAGAAAACCATAGTCATCTCCTAAGATGTTCTCTGACTAACTAGGGCAATACGTTTAAGACACTCATTTGCTACCTAGTGCCATAGCACTTGGGCATTCAGATAGGACCTAAAACAATGGATAAAAGTTTCCTCCTCATTAGAGAAGGGACAAGTAAGGGGGTGCACTGTGAATTTTGGCAACTGAAGACTTGATGGCTAAGCCTTTAAATAAGATACCAAACAAAGAAGGTTTTCTTAGGTTTGGCAGGGGCTTTCCAAATCTTCTTCAGTCTGATCAACTAGGTCACCAATTTAGAGTTGGTCAGTCCAATCTCATTTGGAAAAATTATAGTCCCTTAATAGTCTTGATCCCCTTCATGTAGTTTGTCATGGGTGAGTGAGTGTAATGCTGATGTCATGTCGACTTTTCATTTTTTTCAAGGAAATCCTCGTGGAAAACCCTCCAAGTACTTCCCCATGATTCATGGATGGTAAACGGGGTAAACCATTGGCCCAAATTACGGGGCATAACCTCAAGGGGATCAAGAGAGTCGAACCTGTGACCTCCCCAACAGATCACTGGGGGAGAGATCTCACTTCTGGCTCAAGACCGCTTGAGCTAACCGTTGGGGCTAATGTTATGTCAACTTTTCACATTAAAATTTTAAAAAATTACTTTTATAATAGTTAGCTTGATACTTAACCCCGGATCTATCAAGTGCCGAGAGTGATAAAATTCCTTAAGGTGCAAACCTTTCCACAATTTTTTGCATCATCAAATTGATTTGCACCTCAAGGGGTTTGTTCCCTCTCGACATTTGATAGATCCGGGAATAAGATGTATCTAGGCTGGTGTAAATAAAGATATGGTTTGATCTTTAATTTTGAAGGAATGGTTCAAAAAGACATTGCTTTATTGTAAGAGTGGGAGCTCAAGTGCCAAAGCAACCATTTGGTGCAGGATGCATGCACATCTTAAATGTTATAATGCTTTTCATTGCGTGCAAGCTCAATTTTTAATAACTGAAAAGGTGAGATTGTCTTGGACAATTAATGGGAAGGTTGTGACTTGACAGATGGAGTCTGATCTCTGTCTGGCGCGTTACTGGGATTGATGTTGCAAGTCCCTATGCCTTTTGTTTTATCCTAGCCTGTGTCTATAATTTGGCCACTTTTTATATAGAGTTTGATGCCTTACCGAGTCTTGCTAGCATTATGTCAATTGGATCGAAAAGCCTCTTCTTGTGTGATATGAAGAACTTCTTGAAATACAGTAGGTGTTTGCTTGCCGAGGCTCTAGTGACCAAGAAGGTCTGCATCATCTACACTAGTAGAGATGTATGTTGGAAGTCTTGCTGTAATAGTCAAATTCTAGGTTCTGGCATATTGTCGCCTTTGTCTTGTTGCCACTAGCAAGGGGGTTTCTAAGCTGTTCATTGAACATTCCCTTGATCTAGTCAATGCTAGAAAGTAGACCTTGAGTGCAAAAGTTTATTGTCGAGGATACTGTTCTTGACCATTGGCAGAAGTCTCGAGCAACCATATTTTGGTGCTGTGAAGGCTAGTAAGTATTCTTATGTTATGGTAGGTTGGTAAGGTCGAGCAGAGCTTGTTTGCATGATGTTCCCTTGGCTTGCAGTTTCTAGCAAGGAGTCTTTCAGTGCAGAAGTTTATGCTTGAGACTAGTATTTTGAGTGGATGTTACCATTTCTCCTTGGGCTAGTAGTCGCCAATAAGGTGTTTGAGATCGTCGTAGGGATTAACTTGATTGAATAGAAAGCTGACAAGAGTAAGTGCTTGCATATTAAGTTTTGTTGTCATATCACCGTCTTAGCTTAGAATTACTAAATTTTGGATAACTATAATGTTTTCATATTTGACTTGGGATTCTATGTCTGTGGTTCTCTTATCATCTATGTATATTTTCATGTTGTTAGCCAATAGTTAGACCCTTTTGATGTATAACCAGGTCATAAAAGTGCAGTCGATTACCCCTCTCCTCAGGACTGATATTGAAGAGAAGCATTCATAGATATTACTTATACTTGGGGTATGTTTGATGTCCCCCACTAGTGAGCATTATTCTTCCATCAAATTCTCCCTGTGAGGTATGTTGCTCTGAGTAAAGTTTCCACAACAAGCCAATAGACACCTCAATGAAGAGCGTGGCATCACTGTTACTATTTATTCAAATTCAACCACAATTCTTTTGAATTAATTGAGTAATGGTATGTGTAAGCTTTCAGGTAAACTCAACAGTTGGCATTTGTACAGCCAAAGCGACCACATCATGAAGATACACATGACTGTCCGAGTGGATAACTCAGGGTTTTGTCAATGTTTAACCTTCCTTGCGTTTCAGAGTTTATACAGGAGGGTGGATCTGCATAATCCAACTCTTGATGAGATCGCTAATTTTTTCCATTCTCTGCTATTGTTTTCTTAATTAGGGTTTATGTTTCCATGTGATTGCTTTTCATTCAATAAAGTGTGTTCACACACGTTCAATGCAAAAATAGTTGACAAATCTTACACAGCACTATCGATGGGTTAATGTCTAGTGTGGGCTAACACGTGTCTTCTGATCAAGAAAACTCTCAGTTTCTGGGCACCTAGGTTTACTGTGAATTTTTTCTAAGACTACCACATGTTGACCCAGTGGTACTGCAGCTGATACCTGAGGTATGCTGCCTGGAGTGGTAGTAGCGCAGCTGATACCGGTGGTTTACTACCTAGACAGGGGGTCGTCACCTACAAACCTGTGGTGTACTGCAACTGATACGCATGTTACTGGGCAGATGAAAAGAATACTAAGGGATCTGGGCTTTGGAGGAATTCCCCCAGAGCTGCTTAATCAATCAATTTGTCTATTGCAATTCTGGAATAAATTCTTTTACTAAATTGAGTGGAAGACTGAATTTCCATGATTCCACTGCAACAAACAATTTAACTCACATAATCACAAATCTTCCTTTTCTTGATTTCATTGCCAAAACCCAATTATATAAACCAAATTACAAACCAATGGCAAGGACGAGGTTAGGAGTGCACTGAATATGCTGCACACTCCAGCTTTGCTGGTGACCAATGATTCGTAGTCTTTTCTGCCCAACCATAGAGTTCAATTTGAACTTCAGCTCATAATCAATGAAACCCAACCTACCTCCTTGGAGTGAAAAGTCAAATTATGCATTTCCATACCTGTGGCCTCGAAATTAGATTTTGACAACTGTGTTGAGCTCGAAATCCCCAAATACGTATAGGCAACCTTGAATGTCAAATCGGATGTACCCAAAATTACACAAAAGAGCCTTTTTTAATAAAAGTCCAGGCAGTCTAGCATGCTGCTTTACCCAAATTAAGTTATGTCAGTTTGTCTTACATTTTTTTAATATTGGATTTCCATGTATTAATTAAAGTTGGCAAGATTCAGAGGCACCAAATTTAGTTTAATATGGGAAAATGGTTAGTTGTCCTCCATTGCACTTCAAACCCAATGCCTAGCAAAAGTGTTGACTCTGCCCAAACTCAGTTCTGAGTCAGCCTATGATGCGAAACAACTTCTGAAACCCTAGATGAAGCCGCAAAATATATTCGGGTAGGTTTAGAGCTAGTTAACCACAGTGATGCAAGCACATTCAATTTGCAAAGCAAACCAATTCGAAGATGAATTGCAACCAACTATTAAAAAGGCATTATGAAGTAAAATGATCAACAATGCATCGATTAAGACTAACTCAAGTTAACAACAAGCAATTATTAATTAAACTTTAAACAAATAAGATTAGAGGAGAACACAACATAGTTGAAGAGGCTTGATTAAAAATTTAAAAGTGGGTACCCAAGTTGATAGACTTAGGGGGGTTGTTGTTGAAGCCTCAACAAATGGTGACACACTCAGCAAAGCCATGAGTCATTGGTAGACATATGTCAAACTATGAGCATGAAGTGCAAACATTCTCATATTTTCATTTTCCGTTGACATTCTAAAATCAATGACCTAGTGGGTCCCAAAAAATCTTCCATGGAGAGGGCTTCAATAGTAATGCATGTGCAGCAAATCTCATCTATTGTGCCAAGAGGATAGAATGTTGAGATTTATTTCCTTGAATCTTACATCAACAATCCAGGCTAAAGTCTCTATCACAGGGCCTAATATATTTGGGATAAAAATATTTTCACTAGGCATAGATATGTAGATCTGTTGCCAATGAGTGTCCATAGTCCCAACAGAATCACCATAGCATCACAGACATTGCTCTACTACCAATGAGCATCCATAGCCCGAGCAGAGATAATTGAATGCCACCTTCATTAACTGTACTTCCTTTCCTGATCCTTACCTTTATTTTGATATTTTTATCATTTGGTGGATGGGGGAAGCAATGGCCAAGTTACAAGCTTGATAGGAGATGACTGCTAGTTGTTGGGATTTAATTAGTGATTTTTTGCACTTGGCTATTACATTAGTTCCCTTTAGATTTTCAGACCATATATTTTTTTCTCTTCACCCTTCATGCAATTATTTGTATAAGTGTGTGGATGGATCCCGTAACACATTTTTTTTTTAAGTAAAAAAGAGAGAGTGGATCCTTTATATTATATCGTAAGAAAATATACATCTGTCCTTGGGCTGCCAGCTGTTCTGCCCAAAAGCGGAAACCGGAACAGTTGGCAGCCTTGGATGACCATGTCAAAATAGGCAGACTGCCATCTGCCTTGCTCGGAGGAAACCGGGACAAGTGGCGGTCCATAATCTGCAGAATTGTCCATGACAACTGAAACTAAAAAAGAAACTAAACATAAAAGAGGAGTTTTAACATACATAACCCCCAACCTGAGTTGAGCAACTAACCAAAACCAGAAGGCAAATCTAGCCACGCTATTACCCATTGAGGTATTCATTGTCGGGGTCTGCACTAGGCATCTCGTTCCGAGCTAGCAGGACATAGAGTCTCGCACACGTCGAACATCTTTGCTTTGCTGGCGCGTCGGAGAAAGCCTCATAGAGCATGTCCATGCATTAGCTCATGAGTGCGTCACGGTAGGCCTAGTCTTCCATCTGGCGCCTCAAATCGAGTTGGTCTAGGTGGAAGAAGGGCGGAGGGACACGCCATTGATTTGAGGGTGTTGGAATGGGAGGTGGCGCGAGGACCTCGCCACCCTCCTTCGACGTGCGCCCATCCATCGCGTCCTCTTGGTGTCCATCCTCTGCTGCAGCCCACGTTCCATCCATCGCGTCCTCTTGGTGTCCTGTTGTCACGCTCCGCTCCTCAAACCTGCCCTTTGCTCCCAGGTTCGCGTTCCGAGACTGTGAGTGGAGCGAGCCCCTTCGAGAGTAAGTCATTCTGGGCCATTTGGAGGTACTCATCCGAGATTTCCTCCTCAATGTAATAGATGGGGAAATTTTCCATTGGTGAAGCCATGTTGTTTACCATTGTATCTGCCCGAATTTTGTCCCCAGGGAGGATAATTGGAGGCTCTGGCCTCGTGAAGAGCATATTCTCCGGAGGGAGTTGGATGGCCTCTTCTGGGATGACCTCCTCCACAAAAACTGTTGGAGGCGACCAGGCCATTCTTTCTCTATCATCGCTGCGAGTAGGTCGAGCTCTTTGGGTGCGAGCAATTGAGAGTGCTCACTCGAGTTTTTGCAGCCGTTTCAGCACCAAGCTGGGCCGCGACGCGGCTTTCCACGGTCCCTGGGCATCGTGAGGACGAGCAAATTCACGGTGGATGTAGCAATGGCCGCTCCCAAGCTCTAGACTGCTAGCCTGGTGCGAGCCAAAAACGAAATGAGGAAGGCAAATGCAGAGGTGGATAAAAATCGGAAGGTGCAACGGGACGACTTCCATGACCGCCTCTCGAACATTGAATTCGATGGCTGCCTGGCTGTTCGCGCGAGTGAAAGGTCTCATGGCTGCGGGCTTGTAGTTATGGTTGCCTCCCATTCTTAATGGCGAGGGGATGGGAGCCGACCATCCTTATTTATGGCTTGGCCAGGCCCTGTGGGATGTGGCACATGAGTGCAACTTGTCACCCCATCCGGGGGATCCCTTAACACATTAGATCCACTCGTTAACTGAAATAAAAAAACTAGCAATTTGTCACTTCGAATATATCATGGTCCAACCACTTATGCATCATTTCAACACTTTTCATATCTATATTCAAGGTTGTCTTCATATGGACTCACAACCCAATAGAGGCAAGCAAAATTCTCTCAGCCTTTTCCTGTGTATGAAGCTACCACTATGAGATGAAGGATGAAAGTTCCATGTACAATCAATCAAAACTAGTGAATTAGAACCAAATCAATAGATATATACAAGTCAGATCCAAGAAAAGAGTGAAAGAGTCTAAAATGAACACTTAAAAATACATATTAATTGTAGATGTCAAGTGAAAGAGGAAATTTTAGTACATGAGAAGAGCTTGAAAAGGGATATGTTACCAGTCAAATGCATAGTTGGATTATAGAGGAAATTAGGCAGATTGAACTCTATTATCAAACGTATACCCTCTTAATCAGGGAGGAAATGATGAAGCTTATTAATGTTATATGTAATGTTAGCATATTGAACTCTATGATTGAACGTATAGCCTCTTAAGTAGGGAGGAAATGATGAAGCATATTAATGTTATATGTAGTGTTAGCATATGCTTTTGGATTGATTTGCTAGCTCAATTAGGAATCCATGATGTTGTGATTACAATCTATCTCAAATTGTATTGAACCATAACATCTTGAGGATGAAGTGCTTCTGAATCCATCCAATAGAGGCAATCCTTGATTTTCATCCTTCTCTTTGTGTGGATATACTTTTGTATACAAGAACATGAATAACTAGAAGGAACCTGACAATTACAGACCTGGTTGGCAGAAAGAACTTCAGCTTCAGAGGCTGAATGGTGCATTTAGATAACATTTGATCAATGTCCCCATCTAAAAGAGATCGGGGACAGTTTCCTCTTAAGTAGGGAGGAAATGATAAAGCATATTAATGTTAGCATCTTATGTTACTCGTGTACTATCATGTTATATTAGTTCTGTTGTTGTTAGCACATTATGTTAGTTGTAGGAAAGTGTTTAATGTTAGACACCTTATCGAGCATTAAATGTTACGTTGTTAAACATTTTCTTATTAATGTTAGAACTCTCCATTAAACTGATTATACAGTTATGTAAGGGGATAGAGCATAAATGCAGCCTGACATCCTGTCTTAAACATTCAGAGAAATACAATAGGAGTCTTCTCCCGTACATGCTCTCATTCTTTCAGTGAGTTTAGGGAAAATATACTCTAAAGAAGTATGGTCTTTATTTCTCACCTCATTCAAATCACTGCAGCCCCAAGATTTTATCCTATTCAAGTGGACCAGACTTTAAAGAGTTGTGCACGGCCAATAGATAACAAATTTCCAGAATGACCCCAAAATTTGCACCCAAGCAATAGATGTTTGCCTGCCTTACTTTTGTATGGTTTTACCACAACTTATGTTGCACCCAGTTTTGGGGATGGGGGAATGGTGACAAGGTTTGGAGATGGTTGGGAGGTGCTCCACAATTCCCAGCGGATGTGGGAAATGGACAACAAAAAACATATTAATATAAAAAAACTCTCAAATTAATATTCTGGAGTCCAGTAGGGAGTTAAGTATATAAAAGCCTGAAACAATCAAATCTTTAAATGCACAAATAATAAAGTATAAACATAGTCTATGATCATATTGAAAAATTTCATATGACAAATAGAAAATAGTAAATACAATATATTATAAAATGCTTGTCAAAATTCTAGAATAAGACCTAATGGTTCCAAGTTACTTCCAACTAATATCATTAAATAATATCATTGAAATAATTTCACAGAAATATTTGTTATGCATTACTATATATAAAAAGTGGATATTTGGCCATTCTCCTCACTCTTTGTGAAGCAATGGGTAATATGGTAATAAGCTATTATGAAAAAAACATTATCGCAACAATATTTTTTTGCCTTATCAATGGTACTATATGTTGTAGATTTTGGGAAAACCCAATTATCTTTTATTATTTTGTATCTATATTTTTCTTGTGTTTAGTACAAACTTCAAAGTATGTTGTTGTGTTTAGTAATGTAAGAATATCCAAAGTTAGCCCCTGTTGCACAACATTTTTTTTCCCAAAGAAAACCTCGTTGGGAAATCAAATGTATGCTTTCCCACATTTGTGAATGACATCCCTAGTAAATGCATTGGTATATACTAGTGAGCCACACTTAGGGGGATTGAACAGGGAACTTGTCGGGATGGAACTAGCCAAAGGCCCAACAACATTGGCAGCAGCCGGTTGAGCAAACCCTTTGGGCTAGAAAATGTTAGGAAACATCTCAGCACTTAAGTGAGAGTGAGATTGCTTGTACCTTGCCAACCCCAATTGGCACATGAGAGGCAAACATGTCACAAGTGGGATTTGAACTTGGGTGGGGAGGATAACAAT
>CBVK0100760771.1:0-17605 GCA_900067695.1 Picea abies | reverse complement strand
TTGACAGTCTTCTCAGATCTATGGCTAGGAGTGGTGTGAATGAACTTAGTTAGTTTCCTTTGCGACCCTGTGGTCACTATCTTCCTCTCAGCTTGTATGTGGTAAGCTTCTTCCCTTTGTATAACCTTTCCATACTTGTTGGTTCAAAAGTATTTTTCACTTATGTCTGGGTGAACACATTCCTCTTCTTTAAATATGATTTAACCATTACTTATTGTATGTGTTCTCTCTATTCTTACGGGATTTCTTAGTCCCGAGTTTTGATTTATAATGTTCTATTATTTTCATTGTATCTATGTATTGGTTGAGCTCTGTATAATGCATTTTTAGGGGTGTATCTTGTGCTTACTTTGTTGGGTTGAGTTTTGTATAATATATCTCCATGGGTGTAACCCACCCATGCTTACTTCGTTGGGTCAAGCTCTGTGTAAGGGGTGTGCCATCCAATTACTTTGTTGGGTTAAGATCTGTATAATACATTTCCCTCGCGTGAAAAAATATTCTCTGTATTCAAACTCTATATAATGTATTTCAATGGGTGTGACTTGCACTTACTTTTTTCGGTTGAGCTTTGTGTAATGGTTGTACCATGCATTTACTTTTTTGGGTCAAGCTCTGTATAATACATTTCCATGGTGTGCAAAAATATTCTCTATGTTCGAACTATGTATAATGATCTTATCTCTCTCTATATATGTATAAGTAATTTCTTACTATGATGTGTCGAACACTCTGTATGTTGTATTTTCAAAATGCAAGTAATTAATTTACCAAGGGGTCAAGATCTGTATGATTCATTCCATACCCCTTCTTCGTTATGTCGATTTCGCATTGAAAACTAGTTGTGTAAGTTTCCAAGTCCTGGTCTATTATTTTGACACTGTGTTTCATATATTAAATGTCTACCATGTATTTTTCCAGGGGTCCTACACATAGTCAAAATGCTACTCAGGTTTTTTCATTCCTCTATAAATTTTCCCGTTGTCCCAGACTGTAAACCATAGTTATTTATCAATTCGCTCATGAATGAAAAACCCTAAACTCTTTTTAATGTTTTGGGATAGCATAGCAATCTAGCCTCATGTTCCTTTAAGGGATACTTACTATATAAATGTTATGGTCTTGCAACCCATTTTATAAGTGATAATTTGTTGTGTGAATGGAAGTTTTTAATTCAATCTTAACTATTAGTCCCATGCCCTCCTTTCACTTTTCCACCACCAAGTTTTAACTTGCATGCATTGGATACCTAGTTCACTATGGGGTTGAGCCCATAGTGATTTTAAACCGTTCCATGCACAATGAACAGACTCACATAGAGCCGTATCCCACTTTAAGTTCTCATTAAGATTATGTGTACTACTTACCCTAGTTGGAGTTCATTGAGTATTGAATAATCGTTATCTGTTTGAGGAATTCGTTACAGTACATTTTCCTCTTGTACACTCTTTGTGAAAAATACTTGTAGAGTTTTAAAGAAGAGGAATGTGTTCACCCAGACGTAAGTGAAAAATCTTTTTGAACCAACAAGTATGGAAAGGTTATACAAAGGGAAGAAGCTTACCGCATACAGGCTGAGAGGAAGATAGTGACCACCGGGTCACCAAGGAAACCGAATAAGTTCATTCACACCACTCCTAGCCATAGATCTAAGAATACTATCCAGGGAAGTGACCTTTCCATGACCACCATGAACAACTACATTCACTTAAACCTATTGTCGCGGAGAAAAACATTGTGAAAACAAAAAATTGAATAAAAAATGAATGTGAGTGTAGTTACACCATGTGCCTTCGATAGTGGAAAAATATGGAGGGTACGCCACCCTCTCATTTCCATGTGAAGGTAGCTAAGGTGGGAATCCTATAGTGGCTTCCCTTTTAAAAATTTTAGGTATGGAAAACAAGGTGACCTACCACCATTAAAGGTTACGACCAACCTAATGCCAAGGCTCGATTTCAGTCATCCAATGACTACGTAGTTAATGCTTATAGAATTTCTCACAGACCATAGGTTATGGTGGATGCAGAGAGGAGTATAGGTAATAGGCTTACAACCTTATGCCTAGGTTTCATTCAACATGTCGAAACTTTTTGGGATCGCATCAAACTCCTAGCACGGAGCTTAGGACATGGTTGTTAGAATCTAGTCCTTTCTCTTTGTGCGCTAGTGTTCAAGGGTGGGCTACTAAAGCTTAGTTACAGTATGGGTTTAGATATTTGTATTTTTACAAGTTCCTTATGATATTTTAATAAAATAGATAGGACTTATATGAGTTATATTGTATAAGTTCCTTGTCTAATGTTCATAAAATAGATAGGGCTATATGAATTGCATTTTTAAAATGCCTTGTGTTATGCTTAGTAATATAACTATCACTTATATGAGTTGCAATCTATGAGTGCGTTTTGTTATGTTAATGGGTAGCTAGGACTTACATGAGTGGTTTGCAGTGGTTAGGCCTAGGATATGGATCTTGATAGTCCTAGACATTGTTTTATTAACAAATAATTTAATAATGTTAGTAGTAACGCCAATGAAAAAAAGTAGTATGGATCTTAAGATCCCTTGTACACCTTAGTTTAGACGATAGTGTTTGCTCAAAAAAATAAAAAATATTTTGTGAAATTTGGGGTACATTACATATTTCGCTTCTATATTACTATGATATAGTGAATAATCATTTTGCATATGCTTATTTTCTGTAATATACTCAAATTTTAGAATATTAAATTCTAAGTGAACTTTGAAATAAATTTCCATTTTTAAAAAATTCGGATTTGGAAATTATTTGTCATTTATGAAAAATTCGAATTTGGAATTTTTATTGTTGTAATTAATTATTTGATGATTGTTGGGTAAAGGTTTGACTTTCCCAACTAACCTATTTTATTTCGACATATGTGAAAGACAAACTTTTAATAAATTAAATGTTGGAAAACAAATGGAACATCCAGGTTAAAAATAGTTGACCATGAATCCATGAGTGGGGAACAGGTTTGAGTTACCTCAAGGCTGATTTTTAGAAGTGGAAAATGTGGAATTTTACCACTAGAATCCCCTAAAAATCATGGATTTGTAAATATGTGAATTTTCGAAGGAAGGAAGGAAATACCTAGGCACAGGGATGCATATTTAACAACATATGGAGGAGGCAAAATATTGCTTAGTATTTTGGGCAAAGAAACTATTTGTTGTTATGAACACCGTTAGTGTGAGGCAAAGTATTTTTTGATCTGTGGATGGTGACTATAGCTAAGGAGGATCATTCATTTTTCCCTTATCGACTCATGGTCAGTCTAGGGGGTAAACAAGGCAAGTGAACTTGGTTTTTTTGTTCTATGGTTGGGTGGAACATGGTTGTTCCATTTGGATTCTAGCATCGGGTTTCAAATATGTATCTTGACTTGTATTCCTTGTCAATGTTATACTTTTGATTATTATTTGTTAAGAATATGAAGGCTTGTTATAGTTGAATGGTATTATATTGTTTAATTGAAATGTGATGATGGTATATATATATATATATATATATATATATATATCTGTGTGTGTGTGTGTGTTGAGATACAAAGAAATGGAAGAACTATTTGTATGCTCCTATTGGCCATTAAATATGGTTATGTGTGTGTGTGTGTGTGTGTGTGTGTGTGTGTGTGTGCGCGCGCGCTCATGCATAAATAAATGGTGGAACTATTTGTTATGTTCTTGTTGACCATTGGATTATATCGAATTTCCATTTAAATTTGTACATACAAAAATACCACAGAGAATAAACAAAATGAATAATAGTTTGAATACATTCTTTATTACCATAGAAATATAGTGATGAACTAAGTATCTTATAAAATCAACCTTTGTATTCAATTGATCATTGTTCAAAATATTAAAGTTGGAGTACCACACACGAAAGACTCCACAATCACTTGTATTGTAAACAGAGTTCTAAGAAGTATACATAGAATCTGTATGTAACCGAAGTAATGCGCGCATAGATTAGAACTCGAATACCATTTGAGAAAGATGATTCATTCATTTGATTTCTCAAACTTGCGCAACCTGCAAAGGTAGTAGAAATGGGCTTAGTAAACGGTGCTATCATTTTAATTATATAGAAATCAAAAAATAAGAATAAGTCAAGGACAATACTTATATTGAGTCCGATGAAGAACCAAATCACCACTTGTTCTTGTGCGACAATACGTCCACGATCCATGAGGAGGAGTGCACCCAAAATCGACTGATGGGTACCCTCGCAAAACAGAAAAGCGCCCCATCATTAATTTCATGTATCCATGCATAGAATTTTCACTTATGAAATGAGAGAGGCGACAGTAAACAACTAGCATCAAAATAGACTATCCATAGATTAATCAAACAGGAAGAACACATTTATATTTCTTCGAACCCTGTGTATATTCACATTAAATCATTAAAATCTAAAGAGGTGCATAAGATGTATCATGTGTGTTCATGTATTCATAACAGGAACATAAAATGCGACCTGTGTATTGTTCACAACGAATCACTAAAATTAAATAACATTACAGTAAGAACCAAATCCCTCCCGATAGAGAAATCGTTTTATAACCAGAGGGTACAAGAAAGTGTCATTTCAAAAAATTAAAATATTGTTTATATTGCTAGTTATATACCCAGAAAGTAAATATGAAAACCTTCCCACAGAGTGTTAATATTTACACAAAGCGTAAATTTACGAATTCCCACAAAGGATTAATACTGGTATATATTTATATAGAGTGTAAATTATGAATTTCCCTATAGAGGGTTAATACTGCTAATTATATACACAGAGTGTAAACTACAAATTCCCATAGAGGGTTACTATTTATATACACAGAGAATAAATTACGAATTCCCATAGAGGTTTAATACTTCTAATTATATACAGAGAGCGTTAACTATGAATTCCCACAGAGGGTTACCATTTATGTACACATAGCATAAATTATGAGTTTCCCACAACGGGTTAATACTTCCATTGAGGTACATAGAGCATAAATTATGAATTCCCATAGAGGGTTATCACTATTATTTATATACATGAAAGGTAAATAAGAAACTTCCCATAGAGAGTTAGTATTGCCATACAATTATGCAGAGTACAAATTACGAAAATTTCTTACGAAGCGTCAACAACAGATAAGTCAGAGTAATGGAAAGCAGTGTAGCAAGTCTTGGGTTCTCTGGACGAGTCCCAAAAGGTAAGAATAATAGGATTACAATAGAGAATCAAAGAAAAACGTAGAGGGTTTAACATTAAAATGATTCGGGCCATGGTCCAACTCAGAAAGGACCGTAATGAATATATGTTAGAAGCCTAACATTCAACCAAAAGGGAAACGTAATAACTCTACAAACCTGAGACCATGAGCTCAGTGGAACTTAGTGGGTAGAAAATGCATAGGGGGCACAACCATCAACCCTCAAACATAGAAAGGATAACACGAGGTCTGTTAACTAATTACATTTTCATAAAAACACAGATTTCATCACGAAATAATTCTCACACAGGTCATAAACAATGAAATCATCTACTTACTTGGTACATAGAGAACCTCGGGTATGCATTTCCCTTTTTCCATCGTGCACCAGAGTCGAACCTCACCAAATGCATCAGTCGTGTTTCAAACACAGAGACAAAAATCATGTTACAGAACCAAAGGGGGAAAACAATGAACATACATTACCTCTAGGTCCTCGCTAGAGGATTAAAGATGACTGGTATGCACCCCACCTTTTCCTTGTGAAGTCGAGGAGATGGAAAACTTGAATTGGGAGTGTTTGGCTAAGTTTCAGCCTTACAGTACAATCCTCACCATTAATGAACCAGAACAGTAGTAAATGCCTATAGGACCCGACTCGTCATCCACCTAAAATGGTTTTCGAACCACTTCATTGCTGAACTATGTTAATAGTCCGGTAGGGTTTAACAACATTAGGAATAGGTTTATGTTTGCAATGCTATAACAAAACAATATCATTATGATATATGTTTGTTACACTATACTAAAGTCATTCATTGTTATGGTATCCATATAACAGTCCATATGTTAAACAACATTTATATGTTATGGATAGTGTTAGTGTTATGGTATCCACATGTTAGTTTATATATGATATACATATGTTATGGATAGTGTTAGGGTTATGGTATCCATATGATAGTTTATATGGATAGTGTTAATGTTATGGTATCCACACGATAGTCTATATGGTAAATGATGTATATCATTATGGCTAGTGTTAATGTTATGGACAGACTATATGATAGTCTATATTCTATAGTCTATTATGCATTGTATTATGGATAGCATGACTTGTCATAGACATGGTGTTTATTCTAAGGGATATGATATCCCTGGTCACAATTTTCTTCCATACAAATAAGTGTATAATTCTAATCCAATAACGACAATAAATCTTATATGCATACAATAAATAAATAAATATATGTTTAGAGGATTATATCTGTGTCACAATCAAATGTTGGAGAGTCAAGAAAATTTAATGTCCCCTAACAAAAAAAAGAAAATTGGGAAATTTGGGGTACATTACATATGGTATCAGAGATGAAGCTTACAACACTTGGACCTTAGGGAAAGGCCAAAATTATTTTAATTCTTTTATTTCTTTTGAAGAAAAACTAACAAATATGTTTACTGTTACAAAAAAAAAAATTCTTGGACTGTTGCGATAATGTCAGCACAAAATGAAGAAGAAACCAGACCTGAAGAGAATCCTAATCAAGGACTTCCTAAAGAAACATGGCATAACAATGAAGGAATTTCAGCCACCTAGGTTTTAGAAACAATGAAGAACCTCATCGTGGAAGTACAAGTGTTTAAAGAAGATAACAAAAAGATGAAAAAGGAACAAGAAGACCAATTAGAAATAAATGAAATGTTGCTACACAATATAGTAACAAAGAGGAGCCCAAATCACATTGACAAGGAGGAAGAAGTCGACAAGAGATTCTCTAAAAACTATGGTCATGAAATAGAAAATGTGAATAGTTCTTCCAAAGACACACCCATGACAGAAAAAAAAATAGCTACAGGAAGAAAAAGAAAACAAGTAGATCACCTGGAAGGTGAATTAAAAAAAAATAAAACCATCCACCTTTGATGAAGAATAAAGGACATGTGAAGAGGTTGAATCATGGCTACTAGATATAAATAAATTATTCCAGATTTACAATTACTCTAATAATACGAAAGTCAGAATGGCCATTTACAACTTGAAGGGAAAAACAAGTATCTAGTGGAAAGACCTGAAATTGGCTAAGGGATTGAAAGAGAAACAAATGGAATGGTCATATTTTAAGAAGTATTTCAAGAAGAAATATTTGTCAGAAATCTATTACGAAATAAATCCTAAGGAATTCTATGAGCTAAGACTTGGAAAAATGACCATGGAAGATCTGATAAATAAATTTCTATAACTATTGAGATTTGTACCATACATGAAGGAAGACAAAGTAAAGATACAAAGATTCTTAATATATCTACCACAGTTGTACAAAGACATAATTGAATTTCAAAATATCAAGACTTTGAATGAAGTGTTTAGAAAGGCTCATATGTTCTATGATTAGTGCAAGCAGAGGTTTGAAATAACCAAGGTATGGAAGGACAAGAAACATGACAGAATGAATCAGCGAAAGAAAGGCTTCCAATCAGCCCCTTTCTAGAATATGGAAAAAGGATTCGAAAAGAAGGACTATCACTCCAACACCCACATTGCTTAAGGGGGAGGTAGACCATTTAATCTGGGAGTCAAGAAAGTTGGGGCAATCCCAGAGAACCATTGAAGTGTTGGGAGTGTGGAGAACCTCACTTGAGGAGAAATTGTCGATGCTTAATTTCCACGGCAAGAACTTCAGTCCATAACCTATAAGAAGATTCAAAAGTAGGAGATATGGGCAGAAGCATGCACAAAATTAATGCAGTTGTGGATGGAAGGTAAGTCGATGATCAATCCACTATCATGGAGGTTGAAGGTAGAATTCATGATAACCACATTTTCATATTAATTGACCTAGGAGCTAGTCTCAGTTATGTTACTCCTGGTTTAGTTGAATTAAGTAAGATCAAGAAAGTAAAAAATGATAATTCTTGGTTAGTACAGTTAGCAACAGGGACCAAGAGAAAGGTAACATATTTTATTTCTGAATGTGAACTTAGCATAGACAGTCAAAGTAAAAATTTATATTTGAACAGTTTACCTTTGGTATCTTACGATTTAATCATTGGAATGGTCTGGTTAGAGAAACATAAAGTAATTTTAAACTGTTACGAAAAGTCACATATTTATAAAGACGAAAACAACACAATTAGGATGATACAAGGGGTTAGAAAACTAGTTTAAGAATTGTATGAAAAAAGGTTGCCATGATTATGTTGTTCAGGTAACTAATCTATTAGGAAAGGAAACCAAACCCAGTTTAGAGGACTTTGCAGTCCTATATGGGTTTAGAGATGTATTCGTGGACGGAATACCAAAACTACCTCCCAGAAGAGAGATATATTTCTCAATCGATCTACTACCTAGATCTGTTTGATATCTAATGCACCTTATATAATGAGTTTAACCGAATTAATGAAACTGAAAAATTCATTTGCAAGAACTGTTAGATAAAGAATATATCATACCAAGTGTCTCACCTTGGGGAGCACCAATTCTTTTCGATAAAAAGAAATATGGGACCTTGATACTGTGCATCGAATATCGACAACTAAATAAGAGGATGATCAAGATTAAGTATCCTCTACCCATAATTAACGACCTGTTTGACCAAGTTGGAGAAGCAAGGATCTTCTCTAAAATTATATTTAAGTCTGGCTATCACCAAGTCAGAATAAAAGACAAAGATATAAATAAAACAACATTTAGAACACATTATGTACACTATGAGTTTGTCGTAATTCCATTTGGTCTTACTAATGCACAAACAACCTTTATGTGCTTGATGAATAGTATATTCAGTCAATATTTGGATAAATTTGTGTTGGTGTTTATCGATGATGTTTTATACCTTAAGGAAACACAAGTTGTATGTGAAGTTTGATAAGTGGTACTTCTACCAAAGAAGGATACAGTACCTATGACATGTGATGTCCAAAGAGGGTATTGTAGTTGATATAGAAAATATAAAAGCCATTATGGAATGGCCTATCCCTAAGGATGTAGAAGACATCAGATCATTCATAGGAATTACCGGTTATTACAGAATATTTATCGAAGGATTTTCTAAGATTGTGTATCCAATTACATCCCTATAGAAAAAGGGAATAAGATTTACTTGGTCACAAAAGTGTCAAGATAACTTTGATAAATTAAAAGGAGTGTTAACTACAACACCTATCCTAAGGGTAGAATATTGTGATAAAGACTTTATAGTTTGTGTGGATGCAAGAAAAGAAGGCCTGAGAGGTGTCCTAACACAAGATGGACACGTCATCTGTTACGAATCACATAAACTGAAAGAACATGAATAAAATTACGTTACACATGATTTGGAATTATCATCTGTAATTCATTCTCTGAAAATGTGGCGACATTGTTTAACGGGGAGAAGGTTTCTGCTACTAACCAACAATAGTGGTGTAAAGTTTTTATTCAGTCAACCAGACCTCAACGCAAGGCGAGAGAGATGGCTAGCCTTTTTAAGTGAATTTTATTTCAAAGTAAGACACATTAAAGGAAAGGAAAACAAAGTTGCAGATGCCCTAAGTTGGGGGACTAACAAAATTTTTGAGATAAGTGTTAGAAAAGAAGAAAATGATATTGAACGAAGAATAAAATATGCAAGTTGTAATAACAAAAAATACATCAAAGAAACAACAAAATTACAAGAAAATGCAGAAAAAATGAACAAAACAGATCTGAGTTTAGATAAAAATGGATTGCTAAGGTTAAAAAACATGTTGTATGTACCTAATTGTGTTGATTTAAAATCAACAATTCTTGATGAATTGCACAAAAGGATGTATTCTGGTCATCCAAGATACCTGAAAATGATAGCAGCCTTAATAAAATTGTTTTATTGGCCTAACATGAAGAGTGAGACAACTGAATATTTATCTAAATGCTTATATTGTGAACAGGTAAAGACTGAACAACAACATCCAACCAGTCTGCTCCAACCTCTACCTATACCAGAATGGAAGTGGGATATTATCACGTTGGACTTCATCATAGGTTTGCCTAAGACTCAAAAGAAAAATGAATTGATTATGGTAGTGATTTATAAACTTAGCAAATCTTCATGTTTAATACATGTGAAATATACTTATAAAGCAATTAATATTGCTGAATTTTTTATGAAAGAAATATTTAGATTGCATGGAATTCCTAAGATGGTGATCTCCGATAGATATGTCAAATTTAGATCAAATTTTTGGAAGGAATTGTTTGCAAGATTGGATACTAACCTAAATTTCAGCACAAGCTAACATCCACAAACAGATGGAAAAATCGAATGAATGAATCCAATTGTGGAAGACATGTTACGAATGTATGTAAGAACGAAACCAACTAAGTGGGAGGAGTACCTACACTTAGTTTAATTTGCTTACAATAATGTCTATCACACATCAGCCAAGATGAGTCCCTTCGAAGCATTATACTGAAAGAAATGCACAACCCCGATTAGCTAGGATAATCCGATTGACAGGCTTATGATGGGACCGAAAATGCTCCAGGAAATGGAGAAAATGGTCAAAATGGTAGAACAAAATTTAAAGGAGGCCCAAGACTGACAAAAAATCTACTTGGATTTAAAAAGGAGTCACCAGGAATTTCAAATTGCGGACCATGTATATCTGAAATTGAAAGCAAGGAGGAGCTCTCTAAAGCTATGAAATTGTTCAAAGTTGGTGCCCAGGTTTTGTGGCTCCTTCTAGATTTTAACTCAAATTGGATTCGTGGTGAGTTAATGAACTTAGGTGCCTAGAAAACAATATTTTATTTTGACATGGTCAGCCTTAAAATAAATGTTGAATGAGTAAATTTTATTAATTATGAATTTCCCTTAAAAAATGCTAAGCCTAGTTGAAATTTAAGCATAGGTCTAAATAGGGTAAGAAGACAAAAACAAAAACCAATTAATCCATTAGTAAAAGGGGGGATGAAGAAAAATCAAATTAAGAATTTAAAGGATAAATAATTTATCTAAGAATTAATTATTGTTTGTGTGCATGCAAGATACCATATATAATAAATATGCAGAACATAAATAAAATGCTAGAAATGGCAGAATAACAACAATATATCTAGCATAATCTCCACAATAACATATAAATGATATAAGAACAACAACTAAAATAACACTTTGATTCAGAAAGCAATGTTCACAGGTCTCTTCGAGGGAGCAACCTCCAATCGAGTAGTGCTCTGTTACAATAATCTCCAAGATAGGGTTTTCATACCCTCGACCCTTATTTATACTAAATATGTCTATCAAGAGAAGCATCTAGAGGAAGATAATATGTCTATCAAGAGAAGCATCTAGAGGAAGATCCTTCTAGAAGAAGAAGCTTCTATTAGGTATTCTTACATCTGCCTTATTCTATTTTATTGAAAGGCCTTATTAATATTTACCTTTATTACATCCAAATATATTGATCTACCTATGTGTGGGTTAGGACCCTAACATGTCCGCCCCCTTAAGAACAACCTTGTCCTCAAGGCTTGAGATGTGTAAACTGTTGCAGAATGGTAGCTGGTTCCCAAGTGGAATCTGCTAGAGTCGTATCTTTCCACTAGACTAGCACTTCCTTGATGGTTCTCTGATGTAGGCGACACTCACGCTAGTCCAAAACTGCTTCTGGTTGTAGCCAAATGGATCCTTCTTCAGCTAACTTGGGAAGGTTGGTTTGAATTTGGAACCTAGTTCCAATCACCTTCTTTTAGCATGAAACATGAAAAATTGGATGTAGCTTCGACTGACTGGGCTGAGATAACTGATATGCGACTTGTCCCACACGCTTGAGAACTATATAAGGACCATAAAATTTGGGCGCTGGCTTTTGACAATGCTCATCCTTAAGGGAAGTTTTCTTGTATGGTTGCAGTCGTATAAACACCCGATCCCCTTTTGAAAACTGACTTTCAAAGTGAGATTTATCTGCTTGTTGCTTCATGTGATTCTGTGCCATGACCAAGTTCTCTTTAAGGGTACGGAGAATATCCTCTTGAACTGTAAGTGTTTGGTCAACCGCTTGGACCTTCGAGGTACTTGATAAGTATGAGAGAACTGAAGGTGGCTTCTATCCATATACCACTTCAAAAGGAGTCATGTGAGTAGTTGTATGGTAGGAAGTGTTGTACCACCATTCGGATAGGGGTAGCCATTGAGCCCACTAATGTTGTTTTTTAGAGGAAAACCACCTCAGATATGTTTCCAAACACTTGTTGACAACTTCCATTTGACCATCAGTCTGGGGATGATAAGATGTGTTGAGATGTAATTGGGTGCCCTATAGCTTAAATAGTTCTTGCCAAAAATTGCTTGTGAAAGTTGGGTCATGATCAGAAACAATAGAGTGCGGCATGCCATGAAGCTTGAAGACCTAGTCCATGAAAAGTTGAGCCACTGTGGATGCAGTAAATGGGTGTTGAAGAGCATAGAAATGAGAATACTTGGAAAGGCGTTCCACAACCACCATTATGACTGATTTATTCCTAGATTTTGGTAAGCCGATTATAAAGTCCATAGAGATATCCTTCCAAATAGAAGGTGGAATCGGAAGCGGTTGTAGTGTGACCAGAGATTTGAGTGTTTCTCCCTTGTTTCCTTGACACACCTCACATTCAGTGAAAAAATTATGGATGTCCTATTTCATACCATCCCATAAAAAAGAACATTTGACCTTGCCATATGTTTTGGTGAACCCTGAGTGCCCCGCTGTGGGTGTAGCATGAATCTTAGAAAGTACCGTGGATTTAATCTTTGATTGTTTACTTAAATACAAATAGCCTTTGTATCAAATCTCATCCTGGAGCCAAGAGTACCCTGGGGGAGCCAGAGCCTTGGTCTGCAATTGCTGGATCAGATGTGAAATTTTGGGATCTTGAAGCCATTCCTCGCACATAGCTTGGAGCCAATCGGGTACAATGAAGAAAAGGGAAAAAAGAGGTCCTTATTCTTCATACTTTCAGGACAGTGCATCCGCCACTACATTGTCTTTGCCCTTCTTGTAAATGATCTCATAATCATAACCAAAGAGCTTAGTCACCCATTTTTGTTGCTCCTAGGAGGAAATTCATTGTTCCAGAAAATACTTGAATCTTTGATGGTCGGTCTTAATTTGGAAGCGTTGCCCCAAGAGATAAGGGTGCCACAGATCAACGACATGCAGAAGAGCTAACATTTCCTTTTCATAAATGGGTCTTCCCAGATTACTTTTAGATAGTTGCTTGCTAGTGAAGGCCAAAGGTCAACCCTCTTGCATAATGATAGTGCCAATTCCTTTCCCTGAGGCATCACATTCCAACACAAAGGTCTTTGTGAAATCAGGAAGGGCCAAAACCGAAGTGGTGCACATGGTCATATTCAAGGTTTGAAAAGCTTGAGCAGCGGTTGGAGTCAAAGTGAAATAGTTTTTTTTTAGGAGAGCAGTGAGAGGTGTTGCAATCTTTCCATAGTTCTTAACAAACTTGCAATAATACCCTGTTAAGCCTAGAAATCCACGCAATATTTTGAGAGTCTTTGGGTGTGGCCAGTCTTGCATAGCTTCAATCCTTTTTGGATCTACCTTGACGCCATTCTTGCCAACCAGATGACCTAAGTATTCTATTTATGAGGCACCAAAAGCACATTTAGACTGTTTCAGGAAAAGTTGGTGCTGGGAAAGGAGATGGAGAACTTGATCCACATGAGTAAGATGGTCTGTCTAGGTTTTTCTATAGATGAGGATATAATCAAAGAAAACTAAGACAAAATGATGGAGAAAGGGATGGAAGACATGTTTCATGAGGCTTTGGAAGGTGGAGGGTGCATTACACAAGCCAAAGGGCATGACCAAAAAATCATAGTGGCCCTCATGAGTGCGAAAGGTCGTCTTGGGAATGTCTATCTCTTTCATACGTATCTGGTGATAGCCCGAGCAAAGATCAAGTTTAGTAAAGAATTGGGCACCACTCAATTCATCCAGGAGGTCATCAATGAAAGGAATGGGAAATTTGTCTTTAATAGTCAGTTTGTTGAGGGCACGAAAGTCAAGACACATTCTCCAAGAACCTTCTTTGTTCAGGACCATGACTACATGAGAAGAGTAAGGGCTAGTACTAGGGTAGATAACACCTGCATTAAGGAGTTCTTGGACCATTTTCTCAATTTCATTTTTTTGTGAAAAGGGGTGGTGATATGGATGGATATTGGGAGGAAGGCTTTAGGGTACAAGGGGAATGGAATGATCATGAAAACTACGGGAAGGAGGGAGTCCTTGGGGAGTGGAAAATACCATTTGATGTTTAGAAAGGAGAGCCTAGAGGTCATGCAGCACCGGTGGTGTCTCTGTTGCTTGGATGGCATGGAGTTGGGCAATGATACCAAAATGACCTTTTTTGAGCAGTTTTTCCATGTGACGGGAACTAATGACCTCAGGTGAACTAGTAGTGATGCCTTGGAATTTATATTGGTGGCCTTCATGGTCGAATTGTATGGTTAATGCCTTAAAATCCATGAGAATTGGACCCAAAGTTCTTAGCCAGTCAACACCCAACACAATGTCACAACCACCCATGTGGATAGAAAACATATGGGATTTTAGGTGGTAGTCACCGATTTGGAGACGCACATTTTCACAACATCCTCCACATTTCATGGAACCACCATTGGTAATCATGATTTGGAAATTGTTGACAACATGGATGTAGCAATGAGTTTCTTGGGCAATGCAGAGATGAATAAAATTATGGGTTCTTCCACTATCAACTAGAATGATGACCTTCTTATGCTTGATGTAACCGATTAACTTGAGGGTTTGGGGAGCGGAAAAGCCAGTAAGATCATTGAGGGAAATTATGGGTTCTACTTTGGGAGGGTTTGAGGGAGGGGTTATGTCAGTGATTTTAGGTGACTCAGACATAATGGGAGTTTCAATATCCTCTTCTGAAATATCCTCAGAGATGGCCATAAAAATATTTTGTTCCTTACACTTGTGGCCTGGGAAATATTTGTCATCACAATTATAACAAAGGCCTTTGAGTTGGCATTCAACCATTTCATCCCTGGTCAATTTTGGGATCTTTAATGGGGTGGAGGGAGTAGTGGGAGTGATGGTTTTAGGGAAACCGAGGGATAAAGGAGGGTTTTCGATTTTGAGATGATACAACCTGTTGTGCTTCTTTATCTCTTTTAGTAGCCTCCACCCAAGTCAAGGGTTGACCCATGAGGAAATGGGCCCAAATCTCCTCCCTGAGGCCACTAATAAAACACTCTAGAAAGAAAGCATCAGTCATGCCCTCTGTTCAAAAATCCAGGTGCTCAAAGGAAGCTATGAAGTCTTCTATTGTTCCAGATTGTTTCAACTTTGTCAAACAACACAAATGGTTGGTGTCCATGTCAAAGCGTTCATAAAGCTCAGTCAGAAATTGGGTCCAAGAAATATACCCTTGACGGGAAGCTTTTCTCCATTGCCACCATTGCCAACGTTCTTGATCTAGATGGAGAACACCATACCGGAGTTTGGCCAAGTCATCTGTAATGTTGTATAAAGAGAAATAATGTTCCATTTGCGTTACCCAACCAGTGGAGTCTGAGCCATCAAATTTGGTCACATCCACCTGTGGAAGGCATATGTCACGTTGAAAGTGTTGGTGCTGAAAGGTATGGGAATGGGAGGAATGTTCACCTTCGGTATTTGGAGGTGCTTTAGAGAAATGGTCATATCTAGGGATCTTCATTTTGGTCCAAAGGGATGCAAAGACAAATTCAAGCTAGGTGGTCAGTTCTTGTTTGACTTCGTCCATTGAGGACTGCATGGTTGTATTTATGGTTGCATTGATGGATGAATCGATGGAGGAAACAATAGCATTGAGTTGTTTCGCTTCTTTTTGGGTCTCGAGGAAACCATATTGAAAGGTGTTGAAGCGAGTTTCTAGATGTTGGCTATGGGTATGGGCCATGAGGATGGGTGAACTGAAAAGGGGCGGGCGGGGTCAAACATTTTGTCAAAAAATGATATGGATGAATGTGATAAGGGATGAGAGATGAATCCAATGGAACAGGTCTCAAATAATGGTGAAAAAATTTCCAGACTTCTTTTTATTTTTTCCTTTTTTTACACCTGTGGAGTTATACTCCGGTCTGAAGAATACTACAGTGATGAAATCCCCAAATGCTTAACTAGAAATAAATGTGTATTAACTTGGCAACCAGAAAACAGTTGCACGGAAATAGATCTGGTCTATTTTAATTTGTTTATGTTTTTGTCCCCCAAGGGTTAGATATTCAAGGGTTCTATAGACAAGGGTTTTCCCTATGCTATAGCTCTCTGATATACGTGTGGGGTCCAACAGTAGTACTCGGCCCAATATCTCAGGGCACTAACTAAGGAGGATAGACTGTACTCTTAGTCGTACTACCTGACTACCCAGGTACTAGAGAGTATCTTCCCAAGTGTTGTTCTCGGTGACACTATAGCAATCCGACAACAGATAGGTTTATCTAAAGAGGGATGTAGGAAATCTAGGCTGATCCATACACAAGTGTTGTCTGATGCGCTACCACTCGAAGGGGTACCAACAACGGTTACAAGGGTGGCCAACGGATGTGTTCTTAAGAACCACTTGTATTTCATGTGTGTATGAATCCCTCAACCATGAGTTTATGCGTGTAATGAAAGATATTTGTGGCTTAAAGATGTCAGAATACGTCTCTACCCTGGAAAAAAATTCCCACAATTTCTGCCAAGGAAAGTGCTCTGATACCACTTGCAAGATACCAGATATAATAAATATGCAGAACATAAATAAAATGCTAGAAATGGATGAATAACAACAATATATCCAGCATAATCTCCACAATAACACATAAATGATATAAGAACAAAAATTGAAATAACACATTGATTCAGAAAGCAATGTTCACAGGCCTCTTCAAGGGGGAAACCACCAATTGAGCAGTGCTCTGTTACAATAATCTCCAAGCTAGGGTTTTCATACCCTCGACCCTTATTTATACTAAATATGTCTATCAAGATAAGCATCTAGAGGAATATCCTTCTAGAAGCGAAAGCTTCTATTAGGTCTTCTTACATCTACCTTATTCTATTTTATTGAAAGGCCTTATTAATATTGACCTTTATTACATCTGTATATATTGATCTACCTATGTGCAGGTTAGGACCCTAACAGTGCAAGACATGTTAATTTGGAACTTAGTTGAAAAGGGGAAATGAATGAAAAACGAAATGTGGAACATAGAAATTCATCTAGTCTAGAGAACTTTCCTAAATAAAACTCAACCAAGTTTTAAGAAAGGTGTCATTTATTAAAGGAAATTGAGGGAATAAAGGGACAAAAAGGAGCATTTCTAGGAGCGCTTCTAGGATGGGTGAGGGGTGACTTGAAGTCG
>CBVK0100760759.1:0-13125 GCA_900067695.1 Picea abies | reverse complement strand
ATCCAACTTGTATAGTTGTGAAAGTTGCTCTTGCCTTTTATTGATATAGTATCTTTTTTTCCTTTTAATTAGGGCTTTGTATGTAATTATATTATTGAGTTTTAAGGGCTCATTAGAAGCATCTCTAATGTATTTCCTAGCAATTTTACATTCTTTATCATACCAAGGGTTGGTTGTTCTATTATTCTTTTTATGGGACACATCAAAAGAGAACTTGTTAATGGAAGTGGAAAGGGTAGTTGTAAAATTATGATAGAGTTCTTCAATGTTGGCCTTATAAGTTAGGAGTTTTAATTTACAATTTAAATCCTTTAAGAAAATGTCAACTTTACTTTTTTCAAAGCACAAATTCCTTTGATTATCAGAATTCTCTTCAATGGTGCTCCTATGCATGGATAATTTTAGAGTTAGGGTTAAATTTTTATGATCAAAGTCAGGCTCATGGTCATTTAAAATGTCAAAAGTTGTTATTTGGTTGGAAACGGGGATATCATATATCACATAATCAACAACACTACTACCTAGCCCATGAATATAGGTCATTTGGTTGGAGTTTGGCCACTTCATTACTCCATTGAAAATTATTAGGTCTTGAGAGCTGCAGAGCTTGACCAACTCAATACCAAACAAATTCTCAATTAGGTCTTCAAGGCTTCTTTTGTAGCTATTAGATAAAACAATGTCCTCATCTAGCCATAAAGGATTATGGTTGGAGTCATCACTTAAAAGAGTAGCTTGTTTAGTTGCATTCCTAGCATTAAAGTCTCCTAGTACGAGGATATTACCTTCATTTTCCAAATTATAAATATCTTGTTCTAAATTATTATAGGGACAATTTTTATGTAGATTATTTTTCTTATAAAAAGTAGAATTAATAGGTGCAAAATAACAAATTGTTATATACATCTTCTTAGCATTGGTATCTAAAATTTCTATCCAAATGTATTGATTAAGAGGCTCAATCTTATGAAGTTGAATGTGAGGAGAAATATTTTTTCTAATATAACAAGCTATGCCTCCTATTCCTCTATGGTGGGATTTTTTGTTCCAAGCCAACCACAAGACAAATCCTTCCATGTTAGGGACCTTAGACTCTTCATGCTCTCAAGTTTCAACTAGATAGATAATATCAATACCACTCGGGATCCAACTTATCATAGGACCTTTGCGCCATGGAAAACCACGACAATTCCAAAAAAGAATTAATGTTTAAGTTTATTATCTTATATTCATTTATATATTATTATAATTTAAGTTTATTAAATCAATTAAATATGATCATTCAACCCAAAACAAAGTTTTTATTATTACTATGATTTTATATAGAGTATTATAATATTATATAAATATAGTTTAATATCTAAATGACATTGATATATATTTTATATAAATATATATAAATGAAAACCATTGTTAATAAATAACATATAATTATATATGATTTAGTAAATACTTTAGTTAATCATAAGGATCAAAGTAAACCAAAGTCAAGGCAATCATATAATCAAAATAACACAATTTTTGTCAAGAAAACTTATTTATTGTTTTTAATTCAAAAAATGAATTATTGTGTGTTTAAATATAACTAAATATAATCAAAAGTTGTAATGTGTTATTGGGTACTTTTACTACGTACATAAATTGAAGGAATTTTGTATAACCTTGAGAAACATTTCCATCCAACATAAAACTTTAGGAACGTCACAATATGATATAACCTTTGATGAATTTTTGATGCATCATAACCATTGAGAAATGTAGCAATGTGACATAATACAAACAAGATGAATGTTATAATGAGGCATAATCATAAATGAATGTCACAATCCAACATAACCCTCAATGAATGTTGCAATGCAACACAACTATTGAGGAATGCAGCAACTCAACATAAGTAAAACAATATGAAAGTTGGAATTTGATGTAATCATTGAGGAACATCATAATCAACATAACAATTGAGGAACATTGCAATGTGACACAATTCTTGATAAATGTTGCAATGTGAAATAACCATCTGTTGGCATCCATTTCTATATTAGGAGTATATCTCTTGACCTTCCTTGGTTACAGATGCATAACCAATATAACATGGCATTCCATTAAATTTTATATGATTGCATTCAAGGATTAAATAATTTCTATATATTCAACACCCTCTACTTTTACCACATCTAATGGAGTGTCATGCTCACAATATACATCAATTCAAACCTTGAATTTCACTGAGGGAATTCTTACCTCAATTATGTTCATCATTTATGGATCATAAGCCACAAAATTCATACTTGCATGGATTCCATCAATTTACTTCATGCTACAGTATTAAATGGTATCTTTTAGAGGCTCACATGCTCCCTTCGTGAACCTTTCGTTCAACATTTTTCCATCATCATTTGTCTTCATATGGATGGCTATTATTAAAAGCAACATCATCAACACTTTCATCCATGCTATTAACTGTTTTCCGTGGGTACAAAATCCATCATTAGCCACATTCAACTATCATAACATTATTATTACATATATGACAACATACTACCCTTAGTATATAAGCATTTTATATGTATGATAAAACGTTTCCATATGCACCAATACATATCTATATGCACCAAGAATTCACTCTCAGCTTTCCTACTAGTACATATTGATCTATAAATTTCCATGGATATTTCATTAGAATAGTTCATCATAATAGATATGATAAATAAAACCGAAATCTACACTATAAAGGATAAATTCCTTTAGATTCCATAATTTTTAGTTGCTAATTTTCTACTTATGCATGAAATAGATAAAATGTGGAAAATAGAAAACAATAAAATATAATCACACACCGTCCACAAAATAAAACAAAGATTTTCTATAGGAAACCCTTACGAGAGAAAACCCATCTTGAAGGTGAGGTTTCTCGTCTCTCTTTTCTCTGGTATGGAATTGCAAGTACAAAGGAGAAAGAACTCTCTATGGAGTTACCTAAGACTTGTGGCCTATTAGTCTACTACAAAATGTTAAATCCCTTTGTTATGCTCTCTAATTTTCCACTCCCAGTTGTTTTTCTATGTTATGAAACAAAAATACTATAACATGGAATGGAACCCCTTCTCCACCTACCAGCCCTATATTTAACATAGCTCGATAGCCATCTAGGAGTAGGGTTTTGACTTCCTCAACCCTTAATTGTGATAAGTTTTTGTACCTTTTAGAATTTTCTTAGAAAATACACTACGTGAATGGCCCCACATGTTTAATTAATGGAAACTGACTTGGCATCCACTCACACCATGTTGATATATATGGTAGTTCAACTTGCGGGAAGCATAACTTTCTCATACGAACTCCGATTAAGATGATTCTTTCACCATTGGAATTTTTTTGGTGTGTAGAATATAGAGTGTGGCTTGATAGTAAGGTTGGACCATAAAAAAGTGTCTTTTGATGACTCAAAATGGCTCTAGAAGATTTTATATGGTCTTTTGGACCCAATTTCCATGTTTGGACCAGTCACTAAAATGGCTCTACAAGTTGATTCATCCAATTGTTTTCACCCATGAATCATCAAGATAGATGAAAAATAATATAATGATCCAATCTGGATCATACCTCCCCATTTGGGGAGGCTTTTCGTTCCAAGAATATTTATTGAATGAGGTGATCACATTTTTTCTCTACCTTCTCCCTGGAGTGCTACTTTTATTTTCATGGAAGTTGTCCTTTCAACCCAAAATACCAAAGGTCATGATTCCCTTATATTGTAGTTCCAAACCACTTTTGCAAAATTATGTCCTCTGCTAACTTTATCTGATCATTTTGTGTTAAATCCTCTATGGAAGGTAGGACCTCATCCTTCTCCTGATCCAACATGGAGAGATCATAGAGTTTGTGATTCTCCACATTCATTATGGAGTAAATGCACATGTATCAGGGTATACTAATTATGTATTCATTATCTCCCACCTTTTTCTAATACCTCAAAAGGACCATAACACATATCCTTGATCTTCTTACTAGGACCCTACAGTATTTCCTTATTCAGTTGTAACCATACTTTGTCTCCCACTCTAAATGTTCTCTTTGTTATGTATTGGTCATGTCTATCCTTGTACTTTTCATGTGACTTCTTGAACATCTCCTGTACTTGAAAATGGATCTTCCTACTCTTCTCAATAAATTTTTCTTCTTTCAATGCATCTTGTGTGAGGTCCTCCCTCACTCCTCCTTTCCTTCCATAAACGACATATAAGGGTGAAGGTGGAAACTATATAAAGAATGTTTCAAAAGGTGTATTACTAGTAGAAGTGTGGATTTCTCTATTATAAGAGTGTTGTATACAGATCAGATTTTCATCCCAGATTTTTAGATTCTTATGATTGTAACCCATCAAAAGATGAAATTTTTTTTTTTTGACTACTTCCATCTTCCCATTTGTCTCTAGATGGAATGTTACAGGCCTCTTGATCTTAGTGTCCATATTCTCCCACAATGTACTCTAGAAATCACTGATAAATCTGGTGTTCATATCTGAGATGATGCTACTTGGTATTCCAAAGTGCACCCATACATGTTCAAAGAACAATTATGCTACTTCATGTCCATTGATGGTATTTTTACAAGGAATGAGAGTTCACATTTTGTTGAACCTGTCAACTGCTACAAATAAATAGTCATGTCCCTTCCACGTGGTTAGTAAACCACCCACAAAATCCATGGAAATTATTTCCCAAGGTCTAGTGGGTACTGTTAAGGGATGTTATAGACCTTTCTTTATATTAATAGGATTGTTGCTACAACAAAGTATCTACATCCTTTAATATACCATGCTATATGATCTTTCATTCTAGGAAAATATAAATACTTGTGTAAGTTGGAAACTTTCTTCCCAACACCAAAATGTCGTTCACCCTTAGAGGTGTGATCCTCTTTGATTAGATTCAATTTTTCACCTTTAGGAACACAAATCTTGTTGAGATTGTGGAGTATATAATTCCATAATGATAGTCAACCTTGATGTCACCTTCTTCTATATGATTTTGGCCCTATATTTGTCGAAACACCTCCTTTAAGTCCTCATATTTTGTGTACGAATCTTTGTATGTATCTTGGTTAAAAGGATGAATGTGCATCATAGTTCCCAAAGTTGTTACATTGGGTGTGGGAGGCCATGAAATCATCTCTAGAAACTTGTTTGTTCTACCTTTCTTATAATTTATGACAAAATGAAATTTTTATAAGAACACCATCAATTTGTAGTTCCTAGTTTGTTGTAACTTAATTTAGGCCTACAAGTACTATAACAGTCTGTGATTTGTGTGGATGATGGTCTCCTTTCCCATTAGATAGTGCTTCCACTTTTTGACAGCTTGTAAAAGGCAATATAGATCCTTTTCATAGGTAGGGTAGTTGAGGAAAACCCCATGAAATACTTCAGAGTGATAGTAGACATGCCTTCCTCCTTGCATAAGGACTAATCCGATGGCATACCCACTTGCATATATCTCTACTTTTAAGGGCTTCTGTAGTTTTGGTAGCGGGAGCACTAGTGCTTAAATGATATTTCTTTTTATTTCATCAAAGGAATTATGTTGATTATTCCCCCACTGAAAACCCTTACATCCCACTGTTGTGGTGTGGAGTGGTGCAACTACTACTAAAAACAAGCTATGAACTTCTAGAAGTATTGTTCTAATCGAACAAAGATCTTAAATTTTGCGCAATTTGTAGGAACTGGTCATTTCATGATGACCTCCATCTTGGTGGGATCTATGTTGAGCTCGCCTCCATCGATGTCGTACTGTAGATACACCAAAGTTTTATAAGGAAACTCACATTTCTTGAGATTGTATATCATTTGGTGCTTCTTTAGGGTCTCTAACACCTGCATAGCATGTGGGATGTGCTCCTCCAAAAAATCACTATAAACCAATGTATCGTCCAAATAGACAATAATAAATGAATCTAGATACGGGTGTAAAACAATATTCATTAGTCTCATGAATGTAGTTAGTGTGTTTCATAAATAGAATGACATAACCAACCACTCATACAAACCTTGCCTTGTATTGAAGGTAGTATTCTAGGTATCTTATTCTTTGAATCATACCTGGCGATATCTTGATTTCAAATCCATATTATTGAAGTACTTGACATTCTATTGTTAGTCCAATAGATAATCGATATTGGGTAGAGGGGACCAATTCTTTAGTGTAATCTTGTTCAATGTCCTATACCTGATATACATTCGCAAGTCCCATCCTTATTTGGTACAATTATGATAATTGATCTGCAAGGTGAGATTCTTAATCGAATCACACGCTACTATAATAGATTCTACAATTACTTATTCACCTCATATGATTCTAGAAAAAACTATCTATACAACCCAATATTTGGGAATGGGGAGTCTAGAAATATATGTATTTTGTGCTCCACATCCCTCTTGGATGGTATCCCTTTAGGTTCCTAGAAAAATCCTCTATATGCCTATAGATACTCTCCCAACCCCTCCAGGGATGCCTTTACTCTTATTGACTCGTCATCAGACTAAGTTTCTCTTAATAAAAGTAAAACATATTTCTTTTCATTGATGAGGCAGTACTAGTTGTCTCTCTGCATGAGAATAACTTCCCTCAGATACATATAGGGGCTCCCAAACACTACTATGCATAAATCCAGTGGTACTACATCCAATTGCACTTCATATATAAAGTAAACACCTAAAACACACTTAATCTTATAATGCTTTGTTACCTTAATCTATGCATACTTTTTTACCCAACCCAATGGATAGGGGCTAGGATAATCATGAATCGTGAATTCACACTTGTTGACCCGATCTACTACTATGAGATTAATGTGTGAACTAGAGTGTAACAAAGCATATATCGTGGTCTTCTTGACCTGAGTGTTGATGTTGAAGAGCTTGGTCATCTCCTTCTCCTCCTGGTGATGAAGGCTACTAAGATTCACCTCCTTTTGAACATATGTGCATAAAATATTTGCATCCACTTCAAAGCTAATTTCAACCTGATTTCTCAAATTTGTGGATAGAGGGTTATTTTTATTTATATCCTTCTGGTTTCTCTTCGAGATTCATCCATGGATGTAGTTTCCAAAACTTTTACTCAGTGTAGCCATAAATGTTGCAATAATTACAATGGTTGTTGGGATGTTTGCATTGATTTGTAGTGGTTGTTGTCTTATTATGTTTTCCCCTTGTATACTTCTTCTTCCCCTCCTTGTAAGCTTCTTTATTCTCTTTCTTCTTAGAACCACTTGGATGCCTCTTCTTTTGGCCTATATTTTCCCGATATTGTGCCTATACACAAGCCTTGTCCACTTTCCTTGGCTCAAAGAGAATAAATTGCTTTCGCAGATGACTGTGTAGACCCCCTAGATACTTGAGGAGTACATTTGGGTTCTTGGGAGAGATAACCATCATTATGACCATCTTTATGAACTCAATGGTGTACTCTTGTACACTCTACCCTTGCCTCTTTCCTGAAGTAGTTCCATCTGATCCATTGGTCATCTAACTACCAAATAGGGTATAATTGGGTCTTGATGAGGGTTTTGAAGTCCTCCCACCTAGTTATTGGAATATCACCCTCCAACCTAAGTGTTTATGTATGGATTTCCCACTATGTTAAAGAATGACCCTCTAACTTCAATCTAGTAGATGAAATCGTTTTCTCTTCATCTATATGGTGAATGCTAAAATAAAATTCTAGTTACTACACCCAATGATTATGTTTTAATGAATCGATATCACCTTGGTATTTATTTATGTCCACTTTCACTTTCATATTGAATAGGGACTGTGAAGGGTTAATGACACTCGAACTTGACTTCTCTTTCTCGATTTCTTTCCACGACTCATTTCCTGGGTGTTCTTGATCTCTTGATTTCTCCTCCAATCTAATCTCTGAGTTACAACCTCTATTATCTCTTAATGGTTCGAGCTTACTCACTACAACTTTCATGAGGAGGTTCATATTGTGGTTGATATTGGCGACATGTGCTTCCAACCTCTCAAGTCTCTCTTCTATTGTATCTCGAGGGTTGTTATGAACATACTCATCTTCCATGGATAAGGTTCTATGAATTTATTCTAAAATCATTTTCTGTATCCCTGCAACTTTCCACAAATACCGCAAGAAAACCTACTCTGATACCAATGTGATCTATAAATTGTCATGGATATTCCATTGGAACAATTCGTCCCAATAGATATGATAAATAAAATTGAAATCTACACTATGAAGGTTAAATTTCCTTAGATTCTAGAATATTTAGTTACTGAATTTCTTCTTATGCATGAAATAGATAAAATGCAGAAAATAAAGAACAATAAAATACAATCACATACCATCCAAAAAATAAGACAAAGATTTTCTCTAGAAAACCCTTACGAGAAAAAACCCAGCTAGAAGGTGATGCTACTCTGCTGTCTTTTCTATGGTATGGAAATATTGCAAGTACAAAGGAGAATGAAGTCTCTATGGAGTTACTTGAGACCTGTGGCTTGTTAGGATGATACAAAACATTAACCCCCTATGTTATTCTCGCTAATTTTCCACTCCCGGTTGTTCTTCTCTATTATGGAACAAAATATAATAACATAGAATGGAACCCCTTCTCCTCCTATAGGCTCGGTATTTAACATAGCCCGATAGCCATCTAGGGGTATGGTTTTTAATTCCTCAACACTCATTTGTGATAATATTTTGCACCTTCTAGAATGTTCTTAGAAAATCCACTTTGTGACTAGCCCCACATGTTTAAGTAATGGAGGTTGACATGGAGTCCACTCACACCATGATGATCAATACCATAGGTCAACTTGTGGGAGGAATAAATTTCGCCTACCAACTCCAATTGAGGCAATTCTAACATCATTAGAAAGGTATCGATGTGTTTAATATAGATCATGGCTACATGGTAAATTTTGGACCATATTAAAGTGTTTTTTTATGTGTCAAAATGGCTCTATAAGATTTTTTAAGGGTTTTTTGGACCTAATTTTCTAAATTTCGACCAGTCTCTAAAATGGATCTACAAGTTGATTCCTCCAATTTTTTCCACCCGTAAAGCATCAATATATATGGAAATTAATATAATGATCCAATCCGTATCACATATGCATTCTTGATTTCCTATGTGAACTCTACATTTGTTTTTAGTATTGTCTCCAATGCATATTTATTCCAACTCCATTTGCTATATGAAAATGTACTTAACTTCTAGATTCTTTCATCCTTGTGCTTCTCTCACTTTTCACCTCTATGCACGATCACTTCCTCTCCAAACACCTTCCAACCAAGTACAACTTGCAATTTTACAATGTCAACCAATATATTAAATTGTTATTATTTTATCAACCTCTTTTCCCTTTTTTGGCTCATCTTTTCCAACTTTTCCTTGCCTAAAATTTCCATTTTTTCTTAGAATTTATTTCGTTATAAAATCCACTTTAATTTATGAAATAATTATCCTTAAATTCCCTTCCAAGACTAATCTTCACACAATGGTCTTCTCATATTCTCTCGTATGCACAACTATTCATATTCACGGGCCTTAATATTATCAATCTCCTTATGCATATATACCTCAACATTGTATTTACACTTTAAAACTAGATCTCATTCTACATAATTATTCCATTGATCTCTTTCTTCCCTAATTTATATGTGAATATCTCTATATGTTCTTCCATCAAAAGCAATCATGGTTAATGTAGAAAATTGATTTCCAAAATTTCCATTCCCTTTAACATACGTCTATAATCAAAGGTTGAATGACATATTTACCATAAATATCAATGGCATACTTTCCCTAAATCTCTTTTCTTCTGTGTATAAGTTCCATACATAAAATTATTTCATGGGTTGAATATTTTGAAAACATGTACTTTGAAAACAATTCGATAGCCAAGTTCAAGACTCAAATTTCATCTTAGGGATACTTTTTTTTTCTTCTTATGAAAGAAAATATTGTGGGATATCTTCATGTATTTTCTCAAATTTCATGGATGATACTTAATAAAAACTTTTTTATGCTAATTATCATTTAATTATGAAACTAGAATTGGAATACAAAAGACAATAAAATGCAAAGCATACAAACTAGCTAGAATGGTGGTAGCTTATCTTTGAAGAGAGATGTGTTGACTACGCTCATTAGCAAGAAGCCGATTATAATGAGGCTTCAAAGAAAATTTTTAACATAAAGCTTAAATGAGAAAACCCTAAACATCCAAAAACCTAACCCCAAAAGATGAAACAAAAGGTTTGTGGTCCATGATGGGGGTAGTTGATATGTCAACTTCCCGAGGGTGCAACTTTTTCATACAATCTCTATTTGGGGAGCTCAGTACTCCGTAAAAAATTTATATCCGAGGATTACATATTCCGAACAACCCAATAGATCCCAATAGATAACTATTAGGCACTTCTGATATAAAAAAACATCGTTTAGGGTCTCAAAACGACCCCAGTATTTTGAGACCCAAAAAACTATAGAAAAACTGTCAAGATAAAAACTGTAATTTGAACCAATAAAATAAGTGAGCATCCACCCATACCCACCTAAATCAACCAAACTAAATGATCAAACTTGAAACCTCTTTCATAAAGCTCAAATCACTCGAGCATTAGAACTAACATGTACCAAGCTTAATTGTTAAACTTTATTTTAAACGTCTAATAAATATTTGTAAATGGCATTTATTAAAACAATGTATAGAATAAACATTTGAGATAGATTCATATATTGGGCATCTACTTAAAACAATGTATAGAATAAACATTTGAGATAGACTCATATATTGGGCATCTACAAAAGTAGATCTTGGGGTTTGTTTGATGGGGCCTTCCTAGGTAAGCCTTGAAGTAGTGTTTAAACTGTATTTTTGATTAAAAATCATCACTTTCAATTCTACATAGGAATAAGCCATGGATCAAGCAACTCGGATGAGTTATTCACCCTAGCTTTACTACTGTAGACGGCACTAGAAAGAGGGATGGTTTGTCTGTAGGTACTTTCAAGCATCAAGTTCATTTCAGACCATATGGAAGGGGTTCGAGTTCAATCTCTTCTGGCTTCCAATCCTTTTTATGTATGCATATGCCTTTTCTCAGGGCTTGGTGTATGCATATAAACTATCTTCATATATGGATATTGTTTTTGTTTTTGGTTATTAAAGCATTTTTAGTTTGTAATATGTTAAGGTTATAGTATATTTTATTATTAATACAATTATTTGATTTTTTTATTAATTGAAATATAAAATTTTATATTAAATGTTATTATTACAGGTCTATAATTTTATGATATTTTAATTATAAATTCTAATCTTATGGTTAGCAATTGAATATATTGGTATATTTTTTATTATTTTTTCAAATCAATGAATCAAATTTAATGTTGATAACTTTTTAACTTTTTTAAAAACATCTGTTAATTTATTTACTTTTTCACATTTACTTAATCAAGTTTTAAGATCATATTGTTATGTTATTATATTGTCTAAATGTTTCATTTTCTACATGTACATGATAATGGAAGATGCCATCTTGATATTTTATGTAATTTATGGGGTTTCATATTATAAGTTCCTTTCACTTTCACATTATGGTCTCTGCTTCCTCCACCCACTACACCATAAATCGATTTCAAATCTGCTTCAGCCAGACCCATTCACTCTTCAATAAGATATCATTCTTAGTATATTATAGAAGATTAAAAAATATTGAAAATAACAGGTTATAAAATATTGAAAATAACAGCTTATGTTGTGTCTTTGATTTCCACAAAGGTATCCTGCCGCTAAATTATGAAGGGTTTCACAGATGAGAATTGACCAAGGGACAATGGCAATTAGTCCGAGGCAAGGGAGAAAAGTTTGGCAACAGGCGATCGATTAGGTCGATGCTTGCAGAGAGTGTAGTCATTAGATGTGGCAGACGGTTCTTCCTATCATGGCAATTGACGGTTTTGATTGCAAGCTCATGTTAGAGATAATGCTTATAACTGTAGTAACTGTGAGTTTCTAGGTTAACTATGACTGTTGTAACTGTGAGTTTGAACTATGACGGTTGTAACTGTGAGTTTCTAAGTTTACTATTTTTAGCTAATCAGATCCACTTTCTTAGGATCTAGATTGCTAGAAGTGAGTGATCTGCATGCTATATATGTAACCTCCATTTGTCTATTAAGTAATACAAACTATTCTTTGTGTGTGAATCTTGTGCAATGGCTTCCCTCTCGATTTCTAAGTTGGTATCAGAGCAAGGAATGCCCCGACTCTCTCACAAGAGGGGTTGGAAGATGAGAGAAGAGTGATAAGTTGATTCCGTTGTAGGAGTAGATTAGGTTAGAGGGTTTGAATTTCTAAATTTTATGTGTGTTTTGTGAGATTGTTGCGGGAGAATCTCCTTGTGAATAGAGGACCACTGCATAGGAGAACTGATGAGGATATCGCTGCCCAGATATTCGCTGATCAAACTATGAGAGGTTAGACGCATGTGCATTCGTTGATCAGTGATAGCTGTGTGGAAGAAAAGATATCCAGATCTGCTTTGGCGTTGACAGCAGGGTTCGATTTTCTCTCTGCCGAAACTCTGATTCCCACTGCAATGGATGGAGTTTATGTTCGGCAAGTGTTTGAGTTGGTTTGGTAGATTTGTTGTAGTGTTACATATAGTGTGATGTGATTTTTGTATGTTATATATATTATTATGTGTGGTGTGTGGTGAGTTTAAAGTTTTTATATAAGTGTTTTTGTAAAAATAAGAACTTGTATCTTGATGCAAGCTGGTAGCCCTAGTTTCAAGTACAATGTTTTTATTGGAAGTCACCTTGTGTAAAGGAATGTTGAAGACATTCAGTATCCAAATTGTTCTTCTAGATACTGAAGGATAGCCGAAAGAGAAATCCAATAGATGAAGGTAAGTTAATAGAATGCATCAATAATTGGCACCTTTTATCATGGAAGCCCCAATGAGCCGAGTTGTCAAATTGTCCAGAATACAAGTGCTACAATGATGGTTAGAAGCATTTTGACTTTAAATGTGTCAGTGGGTAGTTCGAATGTGTGGAGAAGAAAGAGCGGCTCCTCAGCAGACCGGA
>CBVK0100760743.1:0-19435 GCA_900067695.1 Picea abies | reverse complement strand
TATATATATATTGAAGCCAAAGTGTTTGTGTGATTTAGGCCAACAAGCTTAAACAAATGTATTATCTAATCACACTTGATTTTATTAATAAAATACATCATTGTTGCAAACCAAATCAGACGAAAGAGTGTGGGGGGATAGGACTCCACAAGAGGAAAAAGAGCTAAGTCATGGGGCTTAAGACAAGGAATAAAATAATATTATTCCTAAGCTATAAGCTTTATGTTATAATTTTATCATAAGTTCCCAAGTGACAAGAGTGAATTACCAAGTGGAGCCAAAGGCATTTCCTGGAGTGACAAGTGTCGAGATAGGAACATGAAATATAATGTGGGGAAACTTAGTGTATTCTCCATTCATTCATTATTCTTACCATCATTCACTCATTCTAGCATCCATCACCCATACCTTGACTTGAGACTGTGAGTAGAATTTGGAGCTGATTGTTACCCAATAAATCCTTGTTGGTTTGGGATGAAGAGGAAAGTTGGTAGGCTAATGGAGCATTCTCTCTTTGGGTGAGAGAGTTCCTGGGAATAGTTTCTTGTGTGTGTGGGCTAGTGGGTGTTGTAACTCCTTTAGCAACCGTGTGTTTCCAAGTTCTACAAATCTTTAAGAATTCCTGAACAACTTGTTGTTGAAGCCCGATAAGGGAAGTGGGACAACCCAAAGGATTGTTGAATAGAGAAGGGGGTACATTTCCTTGGGTGGGACAAGTTGTGAGAGAAGGGGGTACATTTCCTTGGGTGGGACAAGTTGTGGGGAATGAGAGGCTGTGAGATGGGACTTGTTGTTGGAGTGTACAACTAAGATTGTTTTTTATCGGGTTATTGTCAGACCTTTGTTTGGCTTATGTATCCTTTTATTTGGTGGAGTCATGGCCCTGGCTCAGGGGTGACCTGTATGAAAAAAAAAGTATACAAATGGGACGAACATTTAAGGTCTGCACGAACTTGGTGATTTACAAAAAAAATATAAGTGTTGTTTTATGTGTGTTTACATGTTGCTTATTATTTTTATGTTTATGTTAATTTTGTTGTTGAATTGGTAGGTAAATATGCATGATTGTGCATGTTATTGTTATTTTTGCATAATTGTTGTGTATGAAGGACATGACAATTAATAAATAAAAAGTGTTATTTAATTTATGTAGCAATGGTCATGATATTATAGCGTGAGGCTTAAATTGTCACGTGCATCCAAAAATAATTGTCGTGTGCACTCCGAAACAGTTCTGCGTGCACAACTGGGAAACATATGTCAGACGCGACACACTAAGGGTTGCAGACACAACTTGTTTTATGGGATATTTCTGTTGTTAGAATTATTTTTAGAGAAGAAAGATTGAGTGGCATGACTTAGCTTGGGACTGGGTGCGTTACCTTATGGTTTCTGAGAATTGTTTTGGTTCTCTTGGTAACGGGGGACATTACATTGTGGTATCATAGCTCCTGTCTCAACACTGGACTTGTATGGGCTAGATATCAACATGAAATTGGTGAGTTAGGAATTTTCATTATGGTCACGATGGTCATGACTCAAAATTAAAAAAAAAAAACAGTTAAGTGAAGAAGAGATTCACATATGCTAAGTGAAGATGACTCGTGAAAAATATTGGTGTGTGAGTGTGCACACTAAATTTTAGCATTGTTCTCATGATGTGTGAAAAATATTGGTGCACGGGTGTGTGCACTAAATTTTGGCATTGCACAATGCATAACTAGTGATGCATGAAAAATATTGGTGCATAGGTGTGCACAATAAATTTAGGCATTGAATGGTGCAGAGATGGTGTTGTGCATAAAATATTGGTGCACGGTTGTGCAAAGTTTTTGCACTGTGTGGTGTGTTATCTCTCCAAGAAACTCTTTGGGGTTGTAAGCCAAAGATGCTTGGTAACTTAAGAAAAGATAATTTAGGTATGCTTGGATCAATGGGATAACTCAATAGCTAATGAAATGGACAACTCATCATACATTCGAATAAGACAGTGCTTTTAGAGATCAATAATCAGAAAAAATAGTTTAAACATGGGATGAAGAATACTAATCTTGGTAACCAAATACAATAAGGTGCAGGGTCATACAAGATAGCAAGGATGTTTTCAAATTCAAGTTTATGAGCTTAATAAAGAGATGACGGTTTTTAGAAGCTAAGACAAACTGAATTCAAGTGCAGAGAGACGAAATACATGACCACTCTGATATTGAAGACAAAAGAAAATTGTGATTATATTATCAAATAAGAGTCTATTACAGTAGCAAAATGTATCCAATATTGAACCCTGATATATTAAAAAGATAGGCATTTATATCCTTTACAACAAGTCTAAGATCCTGAAAAATTGGATTTGGATTTCTAAATATAGAAAGTCAAACTAACTAAATACAATAGGATAATTAAAGAACTAGTTCCTAGGGATCGAACTGTCTTCTTAGTTGATCTTGACAACTAGTATTCATCACTTCTATGTCTCTGATGTGTCGTGGAGGGAAAAGACACATGTCTTCAAAGGCTGGAAATCTTTCAACAACTGTAACCAAAACTTTAGTTGACCAATTAAACATTCACCCCCAAAATCTCCACAAATCTTTGATACTAAATGTTTCTTGATTCAGTGATTAATATTTTGATACTCACTTACCCTTTAAATCACTCCAAAATCACTCTGTTCCATCTTAGCTTTCCAAAATTCTCATTTTGTAGTTTCACCAACTATTTCGCCTTAAGATTTGCTAATTAGTTGATGAAAACTCTGCTTTTCAACAACTAATAGGTTATAATTTTGCCTTCTATGCTGGTGAAAGCTCTGTTTCGGTCAAAAAGGAAACCTTTCATATTCAAAATGGTTGTTCCATCAAAAAATCAATGTTCTTTTGATTGCTCTCCCTGCAAATTTATAGCAACCCGGGCCAACACCTGTAAATCTGGATGTCTGTTAATCATTTCCTTCAATTTTTTTATTTTCCTCTTCAAGCGCTTAGCTAACCACCATAAGCTGTTATAATCCTTTGTGATTTTCTTCTTCTTCTTTTTGTCTTTAATACCTTCACATGCTATCTTCTCAAAAGCTACATTTGTATTTGCAAAATTCTCTGATAAGGCTTTATATCTTGCCTTTATCACTCTTTCCAGAACCTCCTATTGTGCTATTACCTCTTTCAACTCCTTAATCTTTTGTGATTTCTTTGATTTCTTCTTTCTTGAGGATTCACCTTCATCTCTGGGAGTAACAACTTCATAATCCTGTGCATTTTCCATGGAGTACTCTGGAATTTTTATGGCTGGACTTTCATCTTCCTTTTCTGTCTCTGTATCTAAATCTGTGTATGGCAAATTTAGAACATTTTTCTTTTTCACTGTGGACTGCTCTGAGTTTTTTTCAAAGTCTAGTTTCTTTTTATATTTCTTGGTATTTATTCTAGAATTTTTGTCCTCTGGTGGTTTTGGGAGAGCTCTCCTCCTCCTTGAGCTACTCTGAGGAGTTGACTGTTTTTTTCCTGCTTTCTTCTTTTCATTTATAGGTTGAGTTTGGGTCTCAAAACCTTCCCAGAAAAGAAAGTGTTGCCAAGTTCTTTCTTTTCATCTTAGTTCTTCCAAAATGATCATTTTAATCAGGCCATAATGAAAAGGGGCATTTTTTATGCTTAAAGGTTTGACTCTGATCTTCTTACACACTTTGGTTAGGCTCTTATGAAGGAAGAAAGGAAAATTCATAAGGATCTTCCCTGTGAAATGATCTAGAAGTCTAATGGTATAACATGAACTTGTCATACCTACCTTCTGAGGTTAGGTATAATTGAATTCCTTTGAACATATCTTGCCATTCATCTTCCAGGTAAGAAATAGGGATGTTTTTCTTCCAGGTTATGCTTCAGAATTCTACCTTGAGGTATACCCTGAAATCCAAGTTCTTGATCACTGTTGTTTTAAACCAACTTTGGCCTGTTTTGGGTAAGCCAGTTGTTGTAGCAATGAAATCTTCATCAATTATCATTTCCAGAGAGCCCATGATAGCTTTCTTTCCATCATATGACTTGGCAAAGAGTTCTACTATTTCCTGGTGATAACCTTTCTGTAACGTTTCCACTTATGTCATGCAACCTGCGTTTGAAAATCGCTTCTGCACATCTGGATAAGACTGCAAAAAGGATAAATTATCTATCTCTTTCATCATCAATAATCCTCCTTTATTCCTTGCCATCTGCGACTTGAATCATCGGTCAATTTGCACATGGTTGACATGGTAATCTTCTTGATAAAGAAAAGGTGGGTGCCAGTGAAAACTCCCTGTGTTATTAATTAAAATATGAAACCTCATCATAGAAGTATGTGAACACCACGAGTTCAAAATAAGAAATGTTGATTTGATGTCACTAGATGGTTAGTACTTTCTCCTCTATCTTCAATGATGATTGAGATTTCATCACTTCAAACCCTCCTCTTGTTGTCGCACAAAATACATGAGCATGATCCACCATAATGTCCTGTTAAAACATGAACAACGGTATCATCATCATCATTTGTTTCGACTAGCTTTCCATGATGATTGTATGACATGTGGCTGGCGTGTCCCTTTTTGGTTTCTTGATTCATTGAAGAGAAATCTGTGTTAGTGCTTTCACTAGCTTGCCTGTTGTGGGGGGTACACTTTAACTATTGAAAACCGAGGCTTTCACCAGCTTACTTCAACTTCAAAACATATGTTAGCTGTTGAAAAGTTTTTTCAAAATTTTTTAAAAAGACCTTTTGAGGATCAATTTATTTCTAGGATAAAATCTTAAATCCTATGTTTTGACACTTCTAAATTCTAAAAATTTATATAGAATCCTATAAATGACCACACTATCTCCTACAAAATGGAACAAATTGACTTATCTATTTTGGGAGATAACACAGTGTAGAGCTGGTGATGTGCGAAAAATATTGGTGCCCAGGGTGGGCACACTAAATTTTAAATGTTGCGCGATGCAAAAATTGCATGTACTGGATGATGGTGTGCAATGTCGAATTCGTACACACTGGATGTGGGTGCACAGTGCAGAATTCATGTGCACTGGATGTTGGTGTGTGGTGTCGAAATCGTGCACACTGGATATGGGTGTGTGGTGCGGAAGTTGTGCGCACTAGATGTTGGTGTGCAGTGTTGAGGTTGCAGACACTGGATGTTGGCGCGCAGTGCGGAAGTTGCATGCACTAGATGTTGGTGCACAATGCGTAAGTTATGTGCAATAGATATTAACGCGTAGTATAAAAAATGGTGCACACTAAATATTGGTGCATGAGACAAAAAACTGTATAAACTAGATATTTATGCGCAAGATAAAAGTTATGTGTATTGATTATGGGTGCGTGGTGCATGTGCTACATTTTGGTGTTGCAAATATAATTTTTTTTTATGTTGAATATGGGTCCATAATTCAGAATTGGTGTGTGTGAAGTTGATTTGGCCATCTATCACAATAGAAAACTAATGATTTTCCATGAAATTGTTTGTATTTTGAAAGTCATAATCTTGCGCGACATTTTTGAGTGCCTAAACAACTTTTTTAGGAGTTTTAATTTTTGAGATTATAAGTATTGTAGGCATCACATAGAGTATATTCAACTAAAATGAAAGAACTCAAAGAGAGATTTCCAATGAGATAAATTGTTCGCAAAATAGAGCTCGTTTGAGAAAGTTACAGCTGAAACCACGCAAGGTAAATTTCAGTACCAAATTACTTTAGAAGGGCATAACTCGTTGCTCATAAGTCGGTTTGGGGTGCAGGAGTAGTCTATGGAAAGATAATCAACCATAGAATACATATATGGATCCATATTGAAAATATGAGTACCTAAAAGTGTACAGGATGAGAGGGAGGAATCTTGTATCATTCAATGCAAAAAGGGAAAATAAGTCAAGACTTCAGCAGGTTGTAACTAACAGCCTAGATGTCAGATGAAGAGTTGAGGCACAAATAGAACATGGAAGGTACATAGAGAACCTGCAATCATGAAGATGAAGTCATGGGGTTGTATGTCAACATGGGTAATGCTGGGAAAAAATCAAATGGGCATGGAGAAGGAAAGGAGGAAAGCATGAATTTGGTGGAGACTATAAAGAGTCTACAAAGAGATGTGCAAATCTATAAAGGTGATAATGAGAGGCTGATGAAATCTAAGGAGAAAAAAGATGGATTCAACATCAATTTGTTTCATAGCTTGGACAAAATAGAGAATAAGGTGGAAAAATAAACATAATCAAGCAAGTCAAGAAGTCACATATCTCATACCAGAAGAGGAGAATTTGAAAGTGCTAGTAGACACAATCATCACTCACCAAAGCATTCAGTGAGAAGAGAACATGGTTTTCCAAGCTTATCCCTTATCAAAAAGAATAAGAAAAGGTATGGGGTAGATGAAATAAGAGGAGAAATGAACAATATCAAGCCTCCTACCTTTGATGGTGATCATAAAAAAGATGAGGATGCAAAGACTTGATTATTGGGGATGATGAAATATTTTCAATTGCATAATTAATCCTCACGGGTAGAAGGAATAATTGAAATTTATCAGTTGAAGGGAAAAACATCAATGTGGTGGGACAAATTTGTGAAAGTACAACACATTGATGAGAAGAAACGCACTTGTAGGTAGTTCAAAAAACATTTTCAAAAGAAATACTTGACCAAACACTATTATGGTAGGAAGATGAAGGAGTTCTTTGAACTCAAGCTTGGGAGTATGACCATGGATGAATATGAGAGGAGATTCATAGAGTTGTTGAAGTATGTTGATTTCATTAAGGATGAACAAGTTAATATTCAAATATTCCTAAGTGGGATGCCATCAATATTCAATGACAAGATACAATATGATGATCCCAAGACATTGGATGAAGAAATAAGGAGAGCCAAGTGCCTCTATGATCAACATATAGGAAGACCCAATTTCCAAAAAGCTTAGGAAGACAAAAAGAAAGGTAAAATTGAGTAGAGGAAGAAGGGGAACAAGCCACCTGTTATCACTCCAGGAAACTCTCCTAGGCTGTATGTTAGAGATGCCCAGTAACTTAATCTTTTTAGAAACTATTTTCTCAATAATAGGTGTGGGTTTGGATCAAGTTGGATGACTGAATCACTCCTCACTCAAAACATGCATAAACACATTTAGATGGACAAGGATTTCAACCACAAATGTTCAAATATTTTACGAGCAAATGGATGTGTGGAAAAATAACTATTATACCAGCAGGATCATATATAAATCATATATGAATGGCCAATTACAATAATCACATAAATACTTGCAAAGTTTAACTTACGAATGTAATGATAAGATGATAGTTATCGGGCATAAATAAGCATAAAAACATGAATATGGTACCCAGGTGCAAGTACATAATAGGTAAGAAGATGAAATCTAAACAAGTTATAGAAAAAGAAGCTTGTATTACTTAATATGAAAATGAGAAGCTTGAGTACAAAATCTAAAAGAATCTCCAAAGTCAAACCTTTATTTCATCTTCTACCTTTAGCTTTATAGCTTTACAATATAGTTTTGAGATCCTAAAAGTATGGATCAGATATGCTACAGATAGAAAGTCAAAATTCAGTTTGCAAAAGATAAGGAATGATTCTCAAAATGAGGTCAATCCCACATTTCATGGTCTTAATATCTTGTAGATTCCTTGTGCAGTGAAAAATAACCTTCCAAGGCTGAGTGATGACTCTCCCAAGAGATACAATTTGAATTTGTTGAGGTGTGCAAAACCCTGATTTTCTGCCTTTGAAAAAGGTACCAAAAATTATTGAAACACCTCTTCTTTCCCTTATCCATCAAAAATAGCTATTGGATCTGACTTGATAATTCAACAAATGTCCATTCGAAGAGGTTTCAAACCATTCCAACTCAAAAAATCCCGATTTGGGAAAAAATTCGGTTATTCTGGAAGTGATAGGCTTTCGGTGGTTAACATAGAAGACTTCTGGGTGGATTAACTACCGAAATCTCTGCTTTCGGTGGTTAATGAATTGTCATCCTGTTCGCCTAAATCACTGAAAACTTTCCTTTGTCAAAACTTCAAAATTTGTAAAAATGATTATCTTGATGCTTTGTTGTGTGTTCAAGGTCTTTTGGACGATGCAACGCTTCTTCGTGTAGATCTGTGAACTTCAACTTGTTGTGTGGAAGACTATGGTATATCTACCATGGTTGTAGCTAAGTTGGCTAGAGTTTCCAAACCTGTTTTCTCCTGTGTTGGTGATTGAGAATATTTTAATTTTAGCCTCAGAATTCTAAGCTGCATGTACAGCTTCATGTTCTCCCTTATCAACACCTTGTTCTTGTCTTTGATCTTATCATGCTTTTCTTTGAGGCTTTGATCTGCATTTCTTTGAGTCAAGTCTGTATTTTCCCTTTTAATAACTCGTTCTAAGACTTCCATTTCATAGACTTGTTGCAAGAGTTCATTGATTTTCCATGCCTTAAATGCTTTAGGCTTGCTTGAAGAAGATTTTTCCAATGGTGGACTGTGTGCCTTTGAGGGAGTTGGTGAGGGAAAGTTGGAACAATCTTCTGCAAATTGTCTAGCCTGTTTATCACCTTGTGTCTCTGCTAACTCTTGTTCTAGCTCTGAGTCACTATATGGTAGGTTTAAAGGGTTACTTCCTTCAACAAGGTCCTTGGTCTGTTCACCCTCAAACTGTAACTTTCTTTTGGTTCTTTTTCTTTTAACAGAGGATGATTCTATCGGATCTCTTGATGGTGAGATACCCTTCCATTTTATATGACTGCTTTTAGGAGTAATGGTCTTCTTAGTGGAAGCTTTTTTACCCTTCTCCTCATGCCAATCAGTCTGGAATTCATTCTAGAAGAGAAAGTAGTTCCAATCTACCTGCCTTTTCTTCGATGACTCTTTGACAATGAGAGCAATGAGTCCTTGATGAGACAATCTACTTGCCACCTTAGTGGGCTTGGCCTTGACCTGCCTAGCCATTTTTGTGAGGGATTTGTGAAAGTAAAACGGTAAATTGATGGGAGATCTCCCTGTGAAGTGATTTAAAAGTTTGAAGTGGTAGAACATGACTCTATTATATCTACCTTCACAAGTGATATACACAAATATTGCCTTCAGGAGAGATTTCCATTTAGGTTCCAGATAAGACATTGGTATGTATTTTTTCCATGTAAGATCTTTGTGCAAAGGCTGTAGGTAGGATCTAAATTCAATGTTTGAAGGTACAGTTGATTTGAACCAACAATCGCCTGTTCTGGGGAGACCAGAGAAATCAGCTATGGCTGCTTCATTAACCACAAACTGCTCCTTTCCCACTATTGCTATTCTTCCATCATACGAGCTATCAAAGGTTTCAGACACCTGTTGGTGAAAATATGCCAGTTTTTCACAATACGTATAGACTCCAGTTTGCTTAAAGAACTTGGCCACCTCAGGGTGCGCCTCAAGGTACCAAACTCCATCCAATTCAGCCCTTAGAACTGACCCTGCTTTCGGCATTTAGTAAATGTTGACTGTACCTGTGATTTAGGAAAAACTTCATGCCAGAGAGAAAGACTCTATGATTTGGGGTGATAGGGAGTATGAATCAGAGAAAAACAAACAGGATAGGGTGAATCGGAGTTCTGATCGCAAAACCCAATCACTAACTGAATCGAGGCAACAGACTGACTGAATATACACTGAAAATTTTGAGTTTCGGTGAGATATACAATTAAAATGAAACCGTATGGGATTTGAACTACCTGATGACTCGACTTGGCTTGATTGGTATGACAATTGACTTGATAACAATCTATTGAACTTGAACTTACCACCTCCATGGACTTTCGGCGGTTATGTCTTCATGATTGCTCCAATTGACCACTGGCTCATGTGAAAGCATGGGCTTTTCATTTTTCCCGTTGAAATCGTTTTGGTAGTTAACTGAGTTTTTTCTTTTCCCTCTTAACTACCGAGAACGAAGGCTTTCAGTGGTTAATGAGCACATTTCAGGCTCTCCTAAACCACTGAAACCTGATATTTTGTCTTTTGCTTGACCAAACCAAATCAAAAGTTCTTTTTGAGTTTATTGACAAAAAATAGACTCTCTAACCTACCTACAATAATTTAGAAATAAATTTTGGACCACAATCTATCACCTAAAAAGAAAAATATCCACCAATTTATTTGAGGAGATAACACCACCATTATTCAAGAATAATTCTCATGAGTAGCTAGCACAAAATGAACCCATAATGTCAAAAACATTGGGGAAAAGGCCAAGGCATCAACCAATTAAATGTTTGGGTTGCCAGGGAGACCACATGTACAGATATTGCCCCCGTAGAGGTGAAAAATTGATGATTGTTCACAATGTACATCAGGATAATACAATTGAGGACATGGGGAGAAGCATGCCAAGGATCTATGCATCCCTAAACAACAAACAAGATGAATTTCAATATCATATGATTGAAGTGGAAGGTAAGATCAATGATCAACCTATTGCTATTTTTATTGATTCAGGAGATAGTCATAGTTATATAGATCCTAAGTTCGTGGAAATATTTCATTTTCCAAGAAGAAAACTTGGAAAATCTTGGTGGGTTTAGTTAGTGATGACAAAGAGCTCCACCCTATCACCCTGCAGGGTCTCTTCACCTGACCTCCTGCCCACAGGATTGTTCAAATCCCTTTCTTCTGCTGAGCCGAAGAGGCTCTTTAGATTCCTCAAACGGAATCTTAGTGCTAAACCCGATCCACAGGTCCTTTTCCTTTACCTCACGGCCTCCTGCATTTCACTGTGACCTTTTCCCCGACTCTGTATCGGGGTTTGGGGTTTCGGTAACTCCGCTGTCGAGAGTCACTGTACTCTCAAATCCCCGATCACCGATGCACCCTTCTCTATGCACTGGCCCTCTTTGACTAGGCTCTTTGGTCCATACGACCATCCCCCATAAGACCGCATCCCTATAACTTCGTCGGGGTTTCAAACTTCAAAAGCCTGATGCGTTCTTTTTTCTGCCACATGTTGGCCCTCCTGGCTCAGCTCCACACCATATGACCACTGCCTCCTCGACCGTAGCCTCACCTCCTTTCGAGGCTACCTCCTATCGGAGTTTCGGTGTTTGCAATGTTGTAATTCACAAGTCCTCTGGACTCGCGATTCTCCGATCCCCGATATGTGCCTTTTCCGAGCTTTTTCCCCTTTCGGCTACACAATGGTCCATATGACCACATAACATAAGATCGCAGCCTTATATCCCTCTATCGGGGTTTCGAGTTCCAATTTCCGATGACCTCTCCTTTACCCTTAGCCCCTCCTGGCTAGGTTCTAGTCCATGTGACCTGCTCGTATATGACTGCAGCCATACTCTCCATCGGGGTTTCTACGTTTTCAATGTTGAAATACTCGTGTCTCCAAGACTCACAATTTCCCAAATCGTGACACGCCTTTGACCACGCTAGCCTTCCTGGCTTAGCCCCTGGCCCATGTGACCTCTATCTCATGACCATAAACTTACCCCATCGGGGTTTCAGGGTTCACAAGTTCGAGATGCATGAACTCCTTGCTCTCGGGATCTCCGATATCCCAATGGTCGATGTGGGATGCCACCTGTCCTCCTCGCCGACTCCTCTAGGGTCCACCTCCATCACGATCGGGAAATCGCGTATCACATTTCAACTGTCAATATTCACGGGGCTCGTGAAACTACGATTCCCGATCCTCCGATGAAGCCCTTCTGTCCAACCTTCCTTTGTGGCGCTCAATTGCTACCATGCGTCCTCTCCAAATGGACGGTCCCGATCACTCCGGTGTTTTGAGACTTGCAAAGTCCCGATGCCTAGTGCCTCGGATCTCTGGAACGGACGATCACATGACACGTACCCCTCCTCAGATGGATAGCTCAGATTCTCGTCGGGATTTCGCAACTTGCGAAGTCTCGATTCTTATGACCTTAGGAATCCTGATTTCCTGACTGCTAAACCTTGTGCAGCTTCCGCAGATCCGACGGCTGACGGGATTTCTATATGAGATCCAATGACTGTCGGTCTCCTCCTTCTATGCCCTTCCTTTAGAGCTCCCCTGGGTGTAAACTTCAACGGTCCATATCTGTTCTCTCCCGCCGATCTGACAATGACTATTGCTCCTCTAGAGCTCCCTGTGCTTTTGTCCCACCTTGGAAGAATGTCAATCTTTCAAAGGCCTCGACCTTTGTCTTCTTCCTCTGTGATCTCCTTCACTCTGAGCTTCGCTGCACGTATGAGAACACTGTTCCTCCTGAGCTTCTTCAAACACTCAGACCCCTTAGGGGATTTTGTCCCTTCTCCTCCCACAGATGGAGAATAAAATGCCTTCCTGGCTCTCTGCTCAAGCAACCTCTTGCTGAGTCTTTCTGGGTATTCAGCAACCTAGTGAAGATCCTTCAGTGGATTCTTCCTTCAAGTAGCAGAACTCAAAGAGTTCTCTTCACTTATGTGCCTACTTTCACACTTTCTCGACGCCCTCCTGGTGGAGTCTCTTCTCCACAGAACGTTCAGTAGTTCTGGGTTCCCTTTGTGCACCCTTTGCACCTACTCAATGACCTCCTTGTAGAGCTCTTAGAATCCTCAATGATTCTGGTCTTCTTTGAACTCTCAGCAGAGTTATTCCTCAAATGCACTGTAGCGCATATGCTCAATGCCCACTTGGCAGAGATCTACAGAATTCATAGTAGAATTCTGTCTGCAAATGTGTCTCTCATACACATCCCTACCTCCAAGGTGTTCAGCAACCTTGCGGTCTTCCTCCTGAGTTGATGACTTCAGTCCTATGCCGCAACACGTCTTTGCCTGACTCCGCAGAGTTTAGAAGTGCACCCTCTGTTCACGGCTCTCAGAACCCGTAGCGTTCTGTCACACTCTCCTGGCGTGAAGCCTCAAAGATCTTCCACTCTGAAATCAAATACACTCCTACAGAATACATCAACATACATCTACAACATATATATGGAACACACATAGACATCCATTCAACACAGAACATGTGTAGGAAAAACTGTTGTTTGTATTAAAAATGGAAACAATGCTTGTATTTTACAATGGTGTTCATGAGCTCTCTCTGGCTCTACTCTCTACCATTCTCATCTAACTACAAAATGAGATCTCAAAATATATTTTACCTGAGGGACTCATCGAGAGCTTCCCTCCAGGTCTACCTACTCTATTCAATTACATTAAATGGTTGTCTAGTCCAGCATCTGGACCTAGATCTCAGTCGATCTAGCATTAAATCCGATCCTATCTAACGCCTGCACAAAGGCACGACTTTCATGGCTCACCAGCCTAAGACATTTAATTACATTCATTTCAAATTTAAATGAGGACTGCGCCTCTCTTTAATGTGCGATTTGAATTTGCCGCGTGGTTGGCTGGCTGGCTGACTGACATGGAGAGATGCTCTTGCATCAGTTAGCTACAAGAACTTAAAGAATAATTAATTAGTTGGTTAATGAATGTCTAATGGACATCAATGGAATGAGCACAAAGGAAGATTTGAATAACATACCTTTGGGCTCATGTGATTTCCTAATTGGTATGGATTGGTTGGACAAGCATCATGTTGTCCTAGACTATTACAACAAGGAATTTACTTGCTTGGATGAGGAAGGGAAATTGAGAACAATTCAAGGTATTCCAAGGGCTGTAATTATCAAGAAAATTTAATCCTTGCAGTTGAATAGAAGCTTTAGGAAAGGATGCCAAATATTCACAATGGATATGGAAGAGGAACCTAAATATAAAGTGTCAAGCCTTGAAGAATACAAAGTTATAAAAGAGTTTGAATATGTGTTTGGATAGATATTGGGGTTTCCACCCAAGAGAGATATTGACTTCTCTATCAACTTGATGCCTGGAGTAGTCCCAATGTCCAAGAATCCTTATAGGATGAGTACACCAAAACTGAAGGAATTACATGTGAAACTTGAAGAGATTTTGAAGAAGGGGTATATATGCCCAAGTGTTTCACCTCGGGGTTCCCTAGTAGTATTTGTGAAGAAGAAGGATGGAACTTTGAGGTTGTGAATTGATTTTAAGCAACTGAACAAGGTGACTGTGAAGAACTAGTATCATTTTCCAAGGATAAATGATCATTTTTATCAGCTGAAAGATGCAAAGATATTATCCAAGATTAACCTTATGTCAGGCTACCATCAGGTGAGGATTAAAGAAGAAGATATCAACAAGACAACATTCAGAACAAGGTATGTACATTATGAGTTTACAGTGGTTCCATTTGGATTCTCAAATGCACCAGTTGTATTCATGTGTTTGATGAATGGGATTTTCAGAAACTACTTGGATAAGTTTGTCATTGTCTTCCTCGATGAAATACATATCTAGTCTAATTTTGAATAAGAGCATGAGAAACACTTGAGGATGGTCCTACAAGTGTTGAGGGAGCATTAGTTTTATCCAAAGTTGAGAAAGTCCTCATTTTATAAGAGGCAGATTTATTATTTGGGCCATATCATTTCAGAGGAGGGGATAGCAGTGGACCTAGAAAAGATAAAATCCATTGAAGTATGGCCAACACCAAAGAATGTCTTAGAGGTGAGGTCATTCATGGGACTTGCAGGTTACTACAAAATATTTATTGAAGGCTTCTCAAGAATTTCACAACCAATCACTTGTTTGCAAAAGAAGGTGTGATGTTCGAGTGAAATTTTGAATGTGAAGAAAATTTTCAACACTTAAAGAATTTGTTGACAATTTCGCCAATATTGAAGGTTGTTGATCCAAATGAAGATTTCATTGTGTGCATTGATGCATGCAAGGAAGGGCTTGGAGGATTCCTTATCCAAAATGGGCATGTGATATGCTATGAGTCAAGAAAGTTAAAAGAACACGAGATACATTGTGCCACTCATGATTTAGAATTAGAAACCATAGTTCATGCCTTAAATATCTGGAGGAAATAGCTTATGGGAAATATATTTGTGTTGAGGACAAACCATAGTGGTCTGAAATATTTGTTTGGACAACTAACTTTTAATGCTAGGAAAATTGGATCGCTGGAATTTCTTAGTGAGTATGACTTTGATATAAAGCATATCAAAGGAAAAGAGAATAAGGTGGTTGATGCACTCAATAGGAGAGTGCATTAGATTCATGCTACAACTATTAACATGTATAAATCGGATTTTAAAGATAAAATTTTATAGGTTGCAAAGTCAGATCAATAATAGTAACATGGGAATAAAGGAAAAATAGAACAAAATATTTTGCAACAGAAAATTGAGGATTATGGACTAAGAGAGAATGTAATCCTCATGTATAGGGGCAGAGTTTATGTGCCAAATTTTTAGGAGTTGAAAAATATGGTGTTAAAATAAATGCACAATGTGCCTTATGATGGGCACCCAGGTCACCAAAAAACTATTGCAGCTATCAAGAACCAATATTATTGGTCAGGTATGAAGAGAGAGGTGGTTGATTTTATTTCAAGGTGTTTGGAATGTCAAAAATTCAAGGCTGAGAACAGACACCCATCTGGGCTTCTACAACCATTGGCCATTCTTGAGTGGAAATGGGAAGGTGTAACAATGAATTTCATCACTAAATTTCCCAGAAAAACCAAGCAGCATGATTCCATCATGGTGGTGGTGGATAAGCTTACTAAGGCTGCTCATTTTATTCTATTAAAGCTCACTCACAAGGAAGCCAATATTACAGATATTTATATGAGAGAAATTTCCAGGCTACATGGTGTGCCTAAGAAATTTTGTTTTACAAAGATCCCAAATTTACATCAAATTTTTGGAAAGGATTATTCAAAGGATTTGTGACAAATTTAAATTTTAGCAAAGCCAATCCAGAGTCTGATGGGAAAATAGAGAGAGTCAACCAGGTGATCGAGGACATGGTAAGTATATATGTGATGGATAAACCATCAAAATGGTAATATTTTTTACATATGGTTGAGTTTGCATATAATAATGGGTATCAAGCATCTTTGAAGATGGTCCCATTTGAAACATTATATGGCAGAAAATGTAACACACCAGTAAGTTGGGACAACCCAACAGACAAAGTAGTGTTTGGGACAAAATTATTCAGAGAGATGGAAGAGAAGATGTTGAAAATAAAGAATAATTTAAAGGTTTCTCAAGACAGGAAAAAAAATTATGCAGACAAAGTCAGAACACACATAGAGTTTAAAGTGGATGAACATGTCTTCTTAAAAGTGAAGGAAAAGAAGAGTTCACTAAAATTGGGGAGCTATCCAAAGATGGTAGCAAGCTATTGTGGACCATTTGAGATCCTTGAAAGGATTTTTCCTGTAGCATACATGCTTTTACTACCTCCACCCATGTACATTCATAATTTGTTTCATGTATCTTTTCTTAAAAATTAGGTGCTTGATGTTAATCATGTAATTGATTGGAATGTGATTCAGGTGGAGCAAGAAGGTGACTTCCAAGTTCAACTGGTGTGCATTTGGACCAGAAATTAAAGCTTCTCCGAAATCAAGTAATAGGATTAGTAAAGGTCCAGTGGACCTGCTACGGTCCTAAAGATGCAACATGGGAGCATGAGGATGCCATGTGGGAAGAGTACCCACATATTTTTGCATAGTTTTGATTGTACATATATATAATGCACTGAGGATAGCGCATAAATAAGGGGGAGAGTAATGTAATGCCCCTAGGATGAACCCCAAGTTGTAAATGTACATATGTTTTATAGGTTGGTGAGATGGGATGTTTTACGGCAAAGTGCATTTGTATATATATACATTTTGAGGCGAGAGTGCATTTGTAATTTAGGCCAGTAAGCTTAAACAAATGTATTATGTAATCATAGTTGTTTTTATTAATAAAATACATCATTGTTGTAGACCAAGTTAGATTAAAGAGTATGGGGGGATAGGACTCCACAAGAGGAAAAGGGGGCTAAAGATAAGGGGCTAAGTCACGGGGGATTAAGTCAAGGAATAAAATAATATTATTCCTAGGTTATAAGCTTTATACTATAATTTATCATAATTTGAGGAGTGAATTACCAAGTGGAGCCAAAGGCATTTCTTGGAGTGAAAAGTGTCAATATAGGAACATTCAAGATAATGTGGGGAAAGTTAGTGTATTCTCCATTCTTTCATCATTCTTACCATCATTCACTCATTCTAGCATCCATCACCCATAACTTGGCTGGACAGTGTGAGCATAAGATGAAATTGATTTTTACCTAGTAAATCCTTGGTGGTTTGGGTTGAAGAGGCAGGTTGTCAGGCCTGTGGAACATTCTCTCTTTGGGTGAGAGAGTTGTTGGGAATAGTTTCTCGTGTGTGTGATCTAGTGGGTGTTGTAACTCCTTTAGAAATAGTGTGTTCCAAGTGCTACATCTGTTTGAGAATTCTATGTCATCTTGTTGTTGAAGCCTAAGAAGGGAAGTGGGACAGCCCAAAGGACTATTGAGCAGAGAAGGGGGTACATTTCCTTGGGTGGGACAAGTTGTGGGGAATGAGAGGATGTGAGTTGGGAACTATTTTTGGAGTGTACAACTGATATTTTTCCTTATTGGGTTGTTTCCAGACCTTAGTTTGTCTTAGGTAGCCTTTTCCCTGGTAGAGTCATAGCCCTGAATTAGGGGTGACTTGTTGTTGAGAGTGTATGAACAACAGAGTCTACAACTGGGAGGAACACCTGAGGTCTACATGTAGTTGGTGATTTACAACAAAAGGATAATGTTCTTTTATGTGTGTTTAGATGTTTCTTATTGTGTTTATGTTTATGTTAATTATGTTGTTGAATTGGTACATAAATATGCATGGTTGTGCATGTTATTGTTAGTTTTGCATAATTGTTGCGTATGTAGGGAATGAAAATTACTAAATATTAAATGTTAGTTAGTTTTTGTAGCAATGGTCACAAGATTCTAGCACATGGATTAAATTTCTGCACGTGCCCAAAAATAATTGTCGTGCGCACTGGGAACAGTTCCACATGCACAACTAGGAAATAGATGATGCACGCGACACATGGAAGGTTTAGTGCGCAACTTGTTTTTATGGGATATTTATGCTATTAGAATTGGTTTCATAGAAGAAATATTGAGTGGTGTGACTTAGATTGGATCTAGGCACATTACCTTATGGTTTATGAGCATATTTTTGGGTCTACTAGTAATGGGGGATGCTACAACATTGGTTCCAAAAAGTACTTCAAACTATGATGATATTTCTTGATCTAGAAGCACCTCCCAATGAGATATGAGTTTCATGTATCAATTGAATGGAATATGGACATCATATATTTATGACAAGTAGACTTTTCCCAAATTTTTGTTTCACAATTGCTTACTAATGAATACAAAATGATCGTCCCTCTTGCATCAACACAATGAAAAACCCTCTATTCAAGGAATCACATTTCAAGACATAAGTCATATTGAAATTAGGCTCTGCTAATATTAGTGTAGTACACCTAGCTTCCTTTAAATATTAAAAGGTACACTTTGCATCGTTTATCCATATGAAGGCATTCTTTTTTGGTAGGGTTGTTAAGGAGGAGGCAATTCATCCATAATTCTTCACAAAATTTTTGTAGTAGTCAATAAGTCCTAAGAAACTACGTAATATATTTATGGTTTTGAGCTTGGCAAATATTGCATCACCTAAATTTTCTTGGGATCAACTTTCAGCCCATGTTGAGTGACAATAGTGACCCAAGCATTCTACCTACAAAGCCTCAAAAGCACATTTTGAATGTTTAATAAAACAATTGGTGGTCCCAAAGGAGTTGCAAGGATTTATCAACATGATCCACATGGGCATTCTAGGTTTTGTTGTAGATCAAGATATAATCAAAGAATGCAAGAAAAAAATTATCAAAGAATGAAAGCACATGATTATTTAAGAATGGAAAAAATAATTTTTTTCACAAGGCTCTAAAAGTTAGATAGGGAATTTCAAAGTCCAAACGACATCATTAAAAACTCATAATGGCCTTCATGTGTGCAAAAGATTGTGTTAGAAATGTCCTCCTCTTAATCTAGATTTGGTGGTATCCTAAATGAAGGTTGAATTTAGTGAAGAACTTGGCACCATGAAGCTCATTCAAGAGATCATCAATAACTAGGATGGGAAATTTGTTTTTGATAGTCATCTTATTGAGAGCATAAAAATCAAGACACATGCATCAATTACCTTCTTTCTTCAATACCATGAATATTGCATTATTATAAACCATGTGTTGGTTGTGTAGCCTGATTATCTTCCTGATTCATAGGCCCTTGCTTTCAACCGTGTTTATACCCCATGAAGTATTTACACCCCAGAAGTATGTACACTCTTCCATGCGGGGGAGTGCAGAGGGGAGGTACCCCCTCTGCGGGGTCCACGGGGTCTGGGGGCAAGTGAGCCCCCAGTGGGGGTTCGGGGGCGAAGCCCCCTAAGAAAAAATTGCCTTGTAA
>CBVK0100760729.1:0-24285 GCA_900067695.1 Picea abies | reverse complement strand
TATAATAACATATTTAATTCCCCAAAGTGTCGATCCTAAAAATGGGTGCCTTATCTCCTTTTTATGGATTCCTTAATTATGAGAAAACCACTCATTTGACCCAATACTCTTCTTGATTTTGATACAAATTTCCAGTTCTTGATACCACTTCTGGTTTTTTGAATGATTTCTACTAACTGGAAATTGTTTTTACCACCAAAGTGAAACTTGCTAAAGTGTTATGAGGATAGCTTCTTTTACCCAATTGAGCTTCTTTGTCTAGATTCTTCTAAGTGGCTCAATTAAGTGGGACTGTTGCACTGGACACATTCTAAAATTTGAATAGTTGAGGTCCTCAGTTGGATAGAAGAACACCGAGCCATTTTTTCTCAACTACCATCACCCAATGATGAAAAGTGCTATCTACCATCCCTCCGGGTCCTATGCCTTTTGTCTCGGCTGAGTGGTGGTCCCGTAGTGAAACTGCACCTTAGGATGGACTATAGGAAATCCCGTTGCTCTTATGTTTGATTCAGTACAAATAGAGAGGGACCTTTCCCTCCTTTGTGATAAAAAAATAATCTCCTCACCACATGTCAGTATCCATGATGGCTGATTGGTCTCTCATGAGGGGAGAAACTGTGCAGGAAGGTCATCCTCTGTGACACCTGACATTAGAGTAATTCACTTTCAGAAGATGAATTGCTTGTAGTTTGGTTTTCCTTTTCTCCCAAGGATTTCTCTTATAAGGACTTGACATGTATTTGGGGAGGCCATTAGTGGGGAAAGCGATTTCTTACACCTGACTGCGGTAATTAGAAATCTGATATTTTCTCATGTATACATGTGACCAATGATTTCTACCTTTCGTCGGTTGTACCTGACAGTATGATGATTGGAAATGATGCCCGAACATGAGGCCACCTATATTGTTGTGGGGATGTCTAATCCATAAACTAATCTACACACTGATTTCACAACATAACATGCAACCTGCTAAAACCCACCTTTTATATAATTTTAGGCCACGTGTCATTTTCCCTTTGGCTAAAGCTTTTAAATTTTTTGGGAGGGCACAAAATTTTGAGTGATGTCATTGCTCACATTGGAATGGTCCTACAGACATGTGGTAACCTTGTACTAGTCCACGTTGGCACCTATATGGTAGGGGGGGGGTAGGTTACACGTCACTGGACTCAATATACTATTTTGTGCCTTCGGTGGGTCCCCTTTGTCTAGGTGGAGACTGTAGATTTGTCTTGGTGAGTGTCATAGTGTGTGCCACTCTGTCTTGAACCTGTCCAGATGTCTATGGTGGAGTGATGAGTTGGAGTGATGTATCATCTCCATGTGGTTTTGGGTCAATGACCAGGTCTGTACTTTGCATTGGAGGGGATGACTGGTTTTTCCAAACCACAAAACCATTGTCACACCCTACCGATAGTGGTTTCCTCCTCAGTTTCCTTGTTATGTGACACCATTCATCGAGCACCACGTGTCCATTCGAAACCACCATCACATCGCTCATGCTTGTTATCATTCTTGCATGTTCACAATGTGATGTTGTTTGTAAGCTGTTGATCTGCCTCATTTGTGACTATTCGATGATCGAGCCTCACCAATTCGCTAACACTCGGTCGTGGCTCATGGTCTTGTGGAAAATTCCCTCGGTTGATGAATTAAAGATTTTTAGGCTACGATAAGCCATGATTTGTATTTTGATAAGTGCTTAGATATTGTTTTAAGCGCCTAGGGCCTAATTTTTTTTCCATTTTCTTCATTTTACCTAAAATTGAAATAGCCCTTTATGTTCAACGATAATGAGAGTTACCCATTTTTCCATTAACTTGTCCAAATATGATCCCGTGGCCTCAAATATCTCCATATTGATGACATGACTAAATCATGTACTAACATTGACTCCAATGGGAACAACATATCCCCACGATCTACTGAGAACTGTAGACCAATTGCCTTCTTCTGTTGGGTTATGGAGTTTTCCTTGAAATGACCAATTCCACTCATTCTTGAAAATTGATCTGATATGTGAAACAAAAATGCTCAACAAATAATTAACACCCCAAGTACTTGATCATGTAACATAATGGTGAATGAAGTAAAATTAAAAAATACACGAAAGGAAATGAAAGCGAATTATTTATGTACAAGTTAATAAGTTTTGTAGTGTTTAGTACTGCAAAAAGTGTTTGAGGAACCTCCCATTTATAGAAGCCCCAAACGATTCTCCATCTATTTGAGCCAGCTCATAGGTGTTGTTATCTTGGACTACAACAACATGGAAAGGTACAAGACAAATATTCTCAAATTTTCCATGCTTCCCCTTAGCCTCTCTTATGGCATCCCATTTTAGGACCAAATCTTCTGTCATGAAATTTCTCTCTTTGGTCCTTTTATCAAATATTTCCTTCATCTTTTCTTGGTAGTTCTTAGATTTGATCTTCACATGTTCCCTTGTATGCTGTACCTAAATCAATTGGATGATCCTCCTCTACATGTCATCTGATTCAACCTCTTCATCTTGCAATATTTTCATCATAGGGAGGTTGCGTTGAATAGGGAAGATGGATTCCATGCCATACACTAGCTGAAATGGAGAAATTCTAATGGATGTTTTTATGCTAACTCCGTCTCCCAAAATTGCATACTTCAAGTGAGAGTCCCATGCCCTTTTGTTTTGTGACAACATTTTCTTAATAATCATGATCAAGTTTTTGTTTGAGGATTCAACTCAACCATTGCCTTGTGGGTAATAATTAGTAGAATGTCCAAGCTCTATATTATAGTTCTGACATAATTGCCATTTTGGAAAACTTAAAGGCTTGGTAAATATCAATGATAATATTCCTTGGGCATCTAAACCTAGCCAATATATTCTCTTCAAGGAACTTTATGATGACCATATCAGTTGTTGCCCTTGTGGGAATGGATTTTACCCATTTGGTGAAGTAATTAGTGGTTGTCAAAATCCATCTATGTTGTCCTCTTGAATTGGGATTAATCTCACCAATGAAATCCAATCCCCACTACTAAAAGGGTGCCTCAACTTTGATAGTCTTCAGTGGGAGGGGCAACAACGTTTGCTTCCCTGCAAACATATGGCATTATACACATGCCCTAACCACAAAATTTACATAAGGAAACAAAGAATGCCAATAATAACCAACTATGCAAATCTTGTAGGTAGTGGCTCTCCAAGCGTGATGACCACCGCATACTCCCTTATGAAATTCAATGATAATGCCTTCAGTTTCCTCCTCAGTGAGAAAATTGAGCAGAATGTCCCCTGGATCTTTCCAAGATAGGTTTTCTCCCAAGATGCAATATTTTACAACCTTCATTTCTATAGATCTATCCATGGCTCTATTCCATGTTGGTGGGCACATTAAATTTTGTAGATAGAAGATCATGTCCTTATACCAATCAGACTAAGAAAATCTGGATTTCACCTTCAAGGATGGCTCTTGTGTCTCACCCATTTCAGGTTCTACTACTATGATGTTTGCTGACACTGCATTCATGCCTAGAGCTTTGCATTTAGACTCGGCCAATAGTTTGGCTAGCCCTTGTCCTTTTACTAGTTTTGTGGGCTTAATGTCCACATCATACTCTTAGATTTTAACAATCCACTTACCTATTCTTCCCTCACTGTCAGGCTGTATAAGGATGTCCTTTATAACACTAGTAGGAACATAAGCCAATATATTATAGTGAAATATGTAATCTTTGAATGCCTTCAATGCTTTAACCAAGGAATATGTCTATTTCTCCATGATACTATATTTTAGTTCAACATATCTTAGTGATTTTCTAAAAAAGGCTATGGGTTGTTTGCGATTCTCTTCAATTTTTTGCAATAATACAACCTCAATGGTGTGTTCTGAGGAAAAAGAGAAAATGATGAATTCCTTATCATAGTTCGAGCTGACCAATAATTGCATGACACATTAATGTCCCTGGCTCCTTGCATGACACATTAATTTATTGAGAGTTTCCACAATCAAGAGAAAAATAAAAGGGGATAGGGGCATCCTTTCCTGAGCTCCCTCGAGGCTCCAATTTTTTTGGAAGGGGAGCTATTGATCAAGACTGCAAAAGAAGCATATTGGACACATCCTAGGATCCAATTGATAGAAGCAAGGTTCATACCCAATTGGACTAAAACCAACCTTAGGAAATTCCAACTCACTTTTTGTATGCCTTGGACAAGTTCAATTTGAGGAAAACTGAAGGGATCTTAGAAGTGTGGATAGGGTGCAAGGATTCTTATGGAAGGGATACTGCGTTGTGAATTTACCTCTTAAAAAGGAAGCCAAACTAATCTTCGGAGATGATTTCACTAAGGATAGGATTTAGCGTGTTCACCAAGATTTTTGAAATCAATTTGTGTTCTACATTACAACAAGAGATGGAATAAAAGTTCTCAAAGGATATTGCTTCTTTTTTCTTGGGGATAAGCATGAAGAACATAGAGTTCAATGCCCACAGAACTTTTCCACTCCACTTAGATTCATGTACCACCTTAAGGAGATCCTCTTTCATGAGCTTGAAAAAACCAATATAAAATTCGACTAATAAACCGTCTGGGCTAGGGATTTTTCCATGCTTCATGGAAAAGAGGGTCGCTTCAAGCTCGACTTCTGAGACTTTCGCATCCAAGGAAGCATTCATATCCTTATCGATATACTTTGGAAAAAGAATGAGAACTTCAAGGGTTTCCTAGATGGGAAAACCTGTCAGCTCTTTGAATAAGGCATTGAAGTTAGTCCTAGATGCCTCTACCTTTTCCTCGAAGGACCAAGCCCGACCCCCATCTTGATTGGAGATCTCCCAAATTGAGTCCTTCAACGAAGGATAAAGAGAATCCATGGCCTTGGAACCATCACACATGGTTTCTTGAAGCCAAATTACATCTAGATCACAAGACTTAACCATGGGAGAGGCTGCATGGTACCCTCCTCTTTTTCCCAACTTTTTTTTATATTATTTTTTATTCATTTTCCTTGAAATGCATGCCAAGTCAAAGTTTGAATTTGACTTTTGAACATGACTTCATTCACTGAGCCATAAAAAGATGTCGGATGAGACGAGGCCAGAATGTAGTGCAGAGCATGCCGTCAGAAAGGTCTCAACAAGCTCATTGAGAATATGCCATTGGTGATCTGATCTGATGCCATCTAGGCCCTCAATTGTGGCTAGGAACATCTATAGTTTAAAACCTTGAGTTGCTTGTGGGGCCCACAAAATTTCCAATCTTGCGAAATGTGCCATATTGTCATACAATGTCCGATCGAGGAAAACAAAGTATTAATGGACATGTATTGCTGAGTGGTTAAATGAGGTGGAAATGGATTTATGTGATGAGATTGATAATCATTGCTTGGACTGCCCTGAAACCCTACCATGCCATTTGGTCAGACCATCCTGTATGAAATAGTTCATAGACTTATGACAACTCTAAATTGGTCATATGACATCATAATGAAGCAAGTGAGGAATTGTTGGAAAGGCATATGAGTCAAATATAGCATGGAATCCCTGATTTTTTTATTTGGATCCTTTTAACAACAATATTTTCACCCTGAACTACTATTACCAACTTGAGCTCTGAAACTAGTCACGAATTTGCGAAGGCTCGTTCTCACCAATGGGGGATCGAAACTAGGCATAAAATATGTTGTTGGAAAGGTCTCTCACTACCATACAACATGTCTAGGCCCAATTTTCCTTTCAAGTCAGATATCAAAACATAAACTGACCAGGAAGTCCCAACTATGGATTTTGGCCATTTAGGAGATGTGAAAGTTGCGCCCTTCATACATTGGTCACATGAACTCGGAATCAGGCTCATGATAGCCATTTGGAAATATTATGCTAATCCCTACAGGATAGAACCACTGTATTTTCCACACTATGAGCATATTTCATTTTATTTTCCGCGAAAGACCCTGTGCTCACAGGACTCTCCTAGTGACAAACGAAAGGGGCCAACGTTGAAATTTTTGCAAACTAAGTCCTCAGCTCATGAGATATGAACTAAGTAGTCTTGACATATAGAATTTTGATATGGGAGGATTTCATACCTCAAAAATAATCCCGGGAAGGCCTCTTGTAGGGGAAAATGAACATGGTCCCGAGACTATTTGGATAAGGTCAGAATGAGCCCTCTTGGGTGCCGTCAAGATGTCGATGGACATAAGGGTATTGATTATTGTTGTGCATATATCCAATAGTTGCTAGTAGTCTAGGGGACACCATGAATTTGAAACCCATTTAGCCCTACTATCCCTCAAATTTGATAACAGACGCACTAACCCAACTGAATCTAACACCCTGTAACTGACTTGAACTGATATCAAGTGACTTGAAATTGCTGCCTAATACTCTTCTAGTGTCTGACAAGTCACTATGCACTCGAATAAAACCTCTTAATACAATCCACTGATACTTTTTAATGGGCAAGGGCCATAGTAACTATGACTCCTACCACTGTCTTTGACTAGAAGCTGAGCATAAGGGGCTACTAAGAGCAACCCTCAAGCCAACTCGTGAAGAAATAAAAAGTGATAAACATCATGTTGAGCCCAAAGCATATTTTTGGGTCAACACCTCCAATAACTGCAATGACCCTAGAGATGTCGTGTGCCCCCATCGACGACCTAGGTTCCTTTGATGAAAGAGCTTGCCAATCGCTTTGCAAGGTAATAAATTCCATATTTGAACGGAAAATCTCCCCGACGATGAATTCATCCTCCCCGAAGTCTAGCTCATGAATCTCCATTGCACGCCACAAAGTCTAATGTAAACCATGCCTAAAAAACATTGCAAAGGAGCAGAGGCCACAGGGTCGAGATACCTCTTGAGTGAAAAACCGCAGACCTCATCCCTAATCCCTTGATTATATAATATGTAGTTATGATAATATAGTTAAATATATGTTTTTCCATAAAATAATTAAGACTTTTGCAATTAGGCTACTTTTAGCGATCTCCTCAGCCTCCTTTCGTGCTGCTACAATCTGTGAGAAAAGCCCATCCTTTTCCAATTCCCAAGCTTTACGTGCTGCCTCAAATTCTCCAGATGTGACCTTAATTTTATCTGTCAACTGCAAAACACTAGTTTCTAGAGTTTGTTTATCAGAATTCACTACTCTGCAGTACTCTTCTTTCTCAAAAATTTCTCTTTTGAATCTCTCCTCAGCTTCCTGCAATTGTTGCCAAGCTTTAGAAATCCCAGCCTCATATTCCTCATCTCTCTTTGCAAGCTGTTGTCTGAATTCCTTGTCAATTTCCATCAAATGGTCACCGAGTTGTTCCCCGATTTTCACTTCTTGTATGAATTGATTATTCATCTGGGACCCGAAATTTGTTGAGGCAGCTTGAAGAATGTGAATTTGTGATTCCATTTCCGCGACCTTGTGTAAGAAACAAGCCTTAAAATCCTGTCGTTATGTATTGATATCTTCAATAGAGGGAAAGATATTTTGATAAAACGACTTAAATAGCAGGTAGAAGAATTATGTGAAAATAATGACATTCAGATAACGCAGAGGAACTAATGCGTTTGAATAGAATTGGTGGACATAAATACCTCTACTCCCTACTCGTGTGCAAGTGAAGAAAATGAATGCACGGTTACCTCCACTTGGGGAGAACCTGCATTGCAGTGAAGCCTTTTATTTTATTCTTTTCTCAGACCACCACCCTCAGGTAGATTATTTCTTTTCTCAGACCACCCTCAGCAAACGCTATTTGTGCTTCGTTTACCGTCTTATCCTCAAATAACAGACAACTTCTTGAGAAATATTTCCTTCCTCGCTTATTTGATCAATCAATAAGTGAAGATCTATAAATAAATAATAATCCATGGCAACGCTCTGGAGAAAGAAATGGTATGAGCGTCGACTCTCCAAAACTTGATTCAAATTAAACTAACCCCACCCCACCCATAAGGGTATCTGGGTATCTTTTAGGGGTTAAATTTGATCAATGGGTTAATTTTTCGCCGTTTTCTAAGGAAAATATTATATATATATATATATATATATTTTGATAATATTAATTAAAAAATTACAAGTTTTAATTGCAAATTATATGTTTTTTTTATTGAATATGTGTTTAAATATTTATTTGTATGATTTTTCAAACCAAAATAGTCCCCTACAATAATATACATAGTAATATTTGAATCCTTAAAAAATACCCATTTTGTCTTTGTGGTATGAGTTGTTGCAACTCTCCCCACAACTCAACTTGGTATTAAGGCTTTGTGCATGATAGTAGGCATAGAAACTTAGTTTGGTTTTCTTGTGAAGGATCCAAATTCACATCAAATTGGAACTCCTTTCAAAGATTTTCTTTGCTTAATGATGTATGTGCACTCGACACTCTTTTAAGTTGGAACCATATTAGTGTTGATTTTTCAATAAGATAGGTTAACCATGTAGTTCATTTCAATTTGCATTTGTCTTAACCATAAACAAGAATGTTGCAGCAACCAAGATCACAAGAAGANNNCATTGTGGTTAACATGGGGAGTGGTCTAGGGCAGTCTCTCTTCTTGAGGGTTACTCAAGAACACTGGCCTGCCTTGTCAGACAACGATTTCTCATTGTGGTTAACATGAGGGATGGTCCGTTTTGGAGGTTGATACAGGACAGTCTTTACCTCTTGTGGTTAACAGAGGAAATGGTCTAGACAGTCATTCCTTAGAGTTTATACATTCTCTCCAGGGTGCACTTTGATTAGTGTAGGAGGAATGGCCCAGGGTGGGGAATGGTCCAGGCTCAACAATCAGGGACAAACATTCCTTAGGGTTTATACATTCTCTCCAGGGTGCACTTTGATTAGTGTAGGAAGAATGGCCCAGGGTGGGGAATGGTCCAGGTTCAGAAGACAGGACAATTATTCTTCCTTGCTTGAGAAGATTAGTCCAGATATCTCATTGTTCTACTCTAAGGGCAGATATTCTTTCAGATCTCACAGACGTGAGTGAAAGATTGGCCCAAATGATTCAATTTATATCATAACATTGTTTCTGTGTAGGTTGGTATCAGATGATTGTTATGAAGACCATATGACAGTAGATGTATACTACTATGGTGGATGTGTTCCACTGTTCGTGACTAGACGTTGTTGATCAAGTATTTGTGTGTTACTTGGTGTGGTAGTGTACCACTGGATTGTAGTTATGTACTACTATGGATAGACACAATTGTGTTCTATTTTGTTCTGATTGCCTTGAAGACTATCAACAGTTTATTGGAAATAATTATCAGCCAGATGAATGATGAACCGAGATTTTCTAGACAAAAAATGGTTCAGAACATTTACTCTTCTAGATTAGAAGAATGGATCTTGTATCACTCTGTGGAGTGAGCATCATGTCTGATTACTGAGATAGAGTATGGTTTCGAGAGATGACGCAGCTGATGATGATGATGGTTCTCATGATCTAGTCTATATAACCATGTTGATGCTACCAGGTGAATGGTATGTTTTGTGCTCAAGATCATTACCTGTAATACCTCCCTAGCTAGGAGGGAGTGTTGATATTATGGTAGCTGCGGGAGGTATTTACCTCCATGCATGTTGTCGTCCTTATACACATTTGCAAAAGTGAGCGAAGTCCTTGGAGGCACAATGCCTAGGTTCACAGCCCACGCTGTCACTTTGACCGGAACCTCTTCCGTCTAGGCTCACTCCTAGGGAAGCCAAAGGGGGTAGACCTTAGTTACTAGATTTGTTAAAGTTAAGTTCTAGGAGTTAGTTTTAATTATTTACAAGGTTTGGGGGATTCTAATCCTAAGATGCACAAGCAGCAAATGCAAGATGCAAGGGTTAGTATGTAAGCCAGGCCTTTTCCCTAGGTCAACTAAGACTAGTGCCTAAAAATTGGGCAAGGGGTCAACTAAGTTTAAGGGTTGTTCATTACAAGTAGATTACAATATGTTTACAAGATTACAAAAGAATAAATTAAACCAATGAATATTAAATACAGTTACTTACAAGTAAAAATGCTAAGATACAAATGATATAAAGAGCAAGCTAACCACGTTTTATCTTTATGTGTGCAGGATATCAAAGGATTAAAGCATCAACATCAACACATCATCACATTTATGAGATCACCATCAATATATCATGACATCAACACATTCAAAGGAAATTTAGAGATTTTAAGCACAAGTATTATCAAAATTGATGAAGATGATCCACACTCTAAGTTATTCAACCCACAAAGTGTTTATTAGATTTAGTCCAAGGTTTAGTTATTAAGCATTCTTAAGAGTTATCATATTTTATTAAGCTTTCACCAAAGCCTCCTCCTCCTATTGTCAAATAATTGCTGCATTCTCAATAAGTGTTGCCACCCTAACTTCATAGGTCAGCTCTGTTATCCCCAATTTTTAGGGATAACTAGGAGATCATGTCTCGAGGCCCACAGGTCCTAGACATGGAGTACTGAGAGAAGGATTGACCTAAGCATGGCCCTGGAGGGCCCATCCTTTTCTTCTTCCATCATCTTTGTCTTGTCAGCAACAACAACATCCATCACCATCGACTTGGTCTTGTATCAGAAGAGGTTCTTGCTTCATGAGGTAATTGGTCCAGGTATCATGGTATGTGTCACTTTTGCTCATTAAAACCTTGAAATATATGCATCTGATTCCTTTTATCTCTAACAACTGCTTGGATCTTACATTTTCCCACTTGACCATGCTTGGGGGAATTGACAGGGTGCCCTAGCAAGCCCGTGCCCATAGGTTTTGGTTTGCCACTGGGGGAATTTTTGAAAAGCCATCATCCACTCCCATCATAACACCGCTATTTCATCTTATCTCCCACTCATATATCCCACTCCCCTTGTCTGGGCATTGGGTTGACCTATTTACAAGATGGCACCTTATCTCGTGGGAAGAAGGGGCTAAAGGCCCAGAAGGTAAAAACAACTGGTAAAAGACAAAAGCCTAGAAATAAAACCTCGAGATGCTTCACCCAGGGATCCCTGAGAAGGCAGTAAAAAGCTTCTCAGCAAGAAACAAGAGGGACCCGAAAAATAACAAAACAAGACCTACTCAGAGGATAGGGGGTCTCATCACGAGCTAGCCTATTAGGTCCATGGCTACCCAACAGTATGACATTGCCACCATCTGGTTACCATGCCAGGGCAATGACCTTTGGTTGCATGGCCAAGGGAAAGGGGGTCTCATCACGAGCCAACCTTCTCATCTCTGTGAAAGTACTTGGGGGTAACGTTGTCAGCTCTGGTCACCATGCCAAGGCAATGTCCCCTGGTTAGTTCTTGAATAAAAGAAAAAGAAGAAAAAAAGCAAATAAAAGAATAAAGGAAGAAAAAGAATAAAGGCAAGAATGGGCTTGGAAAAAATGCATCCATGACAGGTACAACTCGCCTTCTACAAATGCACCCACAGGTAACACTTATGCATCCTTGGCCCTCATTGCACCCACATGTTTGGACATCCCCTAACCACATCACCTCACTTACATGGCTTGGATGAGATCTTCCTGGAAACTTTCCTTTTCTTGTGGACACTAGCCCAATAGGACGCCTTGTCCTTTTCTCCAATCTTGTATTGCAGGTTTTTGTAATGTCTTTGAGCTATTGACTGACGTATTAGGGGTTTTATGCATATGTTTACTGATATTGATGATGAGATGTGATTGAAATTGCTATGATCCTTGTGACTGATGAGCCCATGGAGGGCATAGCTTGGATGTGCAGGACCATGCCTGACGGACAGGTACTATTTAGAATGGTACACATGGGGAGATGACCAGTTCAGACCTCCATGGGGCTGAAGAGCCCACCAGATGGATGTTGATACCCCATCAAGGGGAAAATACATGATGCAGATGGATCAATGCCTTTGGACCAGAGAAGAAGAGGACGTTCCATCAGGAGCACTTTGGCTGAGCTGGACCTAGGGGGATTGACCCACTTGCAGTGGAACGTTGACTCCAGATGACCTAAGACATCACCGGGAGGCTTATGACATCATGATGAGCATATGGCAGATGGACAGGGTGGTTGGCACGTGTGGTAGTTTGGAGGAGCCCAAGGAGGGCTAACGTTTTTCTTCTGGATGCTGCACTGGCCCTAGAAAGGGATAACGTCTCCCTCAGAGGGGCTTGACGTCTCACCCTTTGCTTGATTAGGGTTTTACTTAAGCATTTAATGTAAAAAAAATATGATTTTGACATTATGGCCTTGTCGGCCTTTTTATGACCTAAAAAGTAAGTTAGGTCATTGATACACTATATATTGAGGGTTTTCACTCTCATTTTTAACATCAATTATCACTCACTCATAGTGAGGTCTTATTTTTAGCGCCCTATTGGGGTTTTTGGGTGAACTAGTGATGCACACTTGTTGAAGGAAGAGATTTTTTGGCATTTATGGTGTTTCTCTTGAAGCAAGGTGTTACAACTAAGGTTTGCATGGTTATTTCTTCATGAATTGTAAGTGTTTTTTCTGCAAAACTTCTTATTGAATGGTTGTAGTTTAAATTTCTTACATATTGCTTATAAATTTGTTGAATCAAAACCCTAGGGGACAAACACACAATTAGGTCGTTGTCTCATGTCCCCTGATACAGAAACCTTTAGCCATTGAAAGAGAAGAAGAGAGCCTAGCCATAAATACACTCCTTGCTTCTCTCTCCCATGTGCTAGCTGTACCTTTAGAAATCCAAGAGAGGGAGACGTCCTAGGCCTAGGTTATCTACACCTAGGGTCATTTTTCCCTTAGGGTTTGAAGAAAGAGCCTTGCCGCAACAACACTCTCCCTCTTTAAGCTCTCTCATCTTGTTTTTGTGCTTTATCTGAGCTAGCCATTTGCCAAGAAGGAGAAGAGAGCACGAGGCATTGCTTTTGCAACACCGAAGTGAGCCTCTCTCCCCTAGGGTTCCGTCTTTGAGGCCCTGCTTTAGTAACACCTTGAAACCTTTCCCTCTAGTCCTTTGGAATCTCGTCCCCTTCAACTTGTGCATCCTTGTGCATCCTTCACTTTCTGACTCCATTTAACCCTAAGGCACTGATCTCCAAACTCCAACGTTGAAGTGAAATCAAATCCAAACACTCTCAAACATCTTTTAAACTGAAACCCTAACTACACTAACCCTAACCTACTAACCCTAGAATGATGACGTCACCCTTGGTTATTTCATCTTGATGCAGCAACGTTTCATTTTATAAGCAATTGAATGGTAGTTAAGAGCATTTATTGGATTGAGTGTTGATTTGTTACATCGAATGCTATATCATTCCAATATTTATTGACAAGTAACATATTTATCATTGCCATTTTGCAAACATTGATTTCGTCAAATTTACTGTCAAATTGCTTACATTGAATATCAGATAGTCACTTACATATGAAGTACTAACCCCATTGAATATAGCTTGCATATATCTTTCTTGCTGTTGTCTTGTTCCAGGTAGGTACATATTCTTTGGGGGTTACTTCAAATTGGCCTTTGGCCAGACTATGTTTTTGGGTGGTGATTTGTGAAGGGGAACTATCTTACTTATTTTAAACCTTTGCCTCTTCAAAGCCATAGGTCACCGGGGACGTCTCCCTTGGGCCTAACCTCTCTAAATAGAAATAACCTCCCCATTGTGGTGACATTGGGTGGGGAAGCTTCCTGTTTCGCCAGTTTCACCTTCTATCCTTTAGCCTCTCTCCCATATACAAACTGTGCGATAACATTTTGGTGCCGTTGCTGGGGAACACTGAGTCAATTCTCCTCAAATTCGACACTTTTTGGTAAGCCTTGCCTTAGATTCCTTATCTTACAAGCTTACCTGGCGACTCCACTTAGGGTGTTTTCCCATATCTTTTGATAGTTTCAAGAAAATTATCTGGCGACTCCACTGATGACGAAGCCAACAATGACTTCACAATGGGATCCTGGGAATTACAAGCCTTTAGACATGAGTAAAATCTTGGTATACCCACGACAAATGCCCATGATAGAAGGAAGATGGCCCCCTAGATTCACTGGTAGCGATGGGGAAAGATATGACTTTCATATGAATGATTTTTATTCTTATTTTGGACTCCATCCTGTTGATGATGATGCTGAAGATGTAGTGATGAAAATTTTTCCCACCACTCTTCACGTGAATGCTAAAAAATGGTATGATGATCTTCCCGATGCTAGCATCACCTCCATGAACCAACCAGAAGGAGTATTTCTCAAAGAATGGGGCATAAAATTGGAAGGGATCCAAACATTGCTAAGAAGAATCTAGTACGCAAAACAAGCTAAAAATGAGACTGCTTGGAACTTCTGAAATAGATTTGAGGGTTTGTTGTACCAACTTCTTAGGGGCCATTACCCTGAGGACAAGGACCTTGTATATCTCTTCACCAATGCACTCTTGGTGCATTTGGGGTTTCTCCTGAGTAAAAAGAATCCAAAGACACTCCATGAAGATGGTGACACGACCTTACAAATTGAGGAAAACATCTTCTTGTCCAGAATAATTTTTTTTTTTTCCCTAGGAAGCGAAATAAATGATTATGAAGATACCTCAGGTACTCTTAATTTGGAGAAGTTGGATCCCCTTGAAACTTCTACTGTTGATTTTCAAGAAGGAGGGAAACAAGTTATTGACCAACAAAATACTAAGAGGAAAGCTCTTGATGAGGTTTTTCAAGAGCAAGGGATCATTGAAAACACAGCAGAGGAGCTGAAACCTGAACAAGACAATAAAAAATCAACATGTGCTCCTCCTCCTGATGAAGCAGTCCATAAGATTTTTTCACCTGCACAACAACAAGACGATGAGGTTAGTTTTTTCCCTTTTCAAGATTTCGATGATACTTTGTTCCTTGATTTAGAGAGTGAAGGAGAAATGGAATCCCCGAACGAAGTAAATATTCCTTGCTGTACTCTTGAAGACAAAGGGGAAATCCATGAGGATGAAACAATAACACATGATGGAAACACCAAAGTCCTCGAAGCCCCTGCACAAGAAGAAACAGTAAGTTACCCTCCTCCCCTAGTTTTTTATGAGGCTTTACTTTATGATGAAGGAAATGAGGAGGAGGAAAATGAATTTTCAAATATTTCAAACCTTGCATGTTATGACACAAATAGTGACATTGTTGATAACATTGATGAGTTCATACATGTTGGGAGATGTAGGTGGGATATAATTGGTTATGACCTGGATCCCATCTATGACACTGAGAGTCATTTCCAAGTGTTGCCCTTGCAATTATCACAACGGATTACTTTTGACCAGTGGCAACAAGGAGATGAGATTTTTACCCGTACTTTTCAAAAAACCAAGGATGACCTAGTACCTTGTTTTCCTAATGATTTTCAGTCCTACCTTGAGATTTTTGATGAGTACCCTTCTGAGCACTTGAATTCTCTCCATGAAGATGATTACCAACCACCACTATGCTCAGGTCTTAATATAAGTAAGGACCTCCTTTGCTTAAAAGAGGATCCTTGTGACGATTCTCCCCAACCACTTCCGATTACTATACTTTGTTGTGTTGCTAGAGTTGTGGTTGGTAAGTATGTTTTTGATTTTGATTTTCCTCTGGGGAAAACCGTCCAAGGGTTGGTTAAATATTACAAGCTTAAGTGTATCTTCTCAGTTTTTCAACTATCCCTTGAGAATTTTCCAGTCATCTGATACATCTTTGTCAATCCCTTCCTAGACCTCAGAGTATAAGAACGTCCTAGGTAGCCAGTTTGCCGACCCTTTGAGTCAGTGTTATGAACCTTGGAATTTTCATGACCCCTTCCTGAAGTGGATTGAGTACTTTCCTCCAAGATTGACTTGGCATAATTTTATCCCTCCCACTTGCCTCCATGAGTTAGACTCTGCAATTCCCGATGATTTGATACATGTTCTAACCCATGTTATTTTTGTGCTTGACTTATCACTATTTTGGTCTATGATGAAGCACAAAGGAAGGTACCGTGGGATGTTGCTGGATTGGCTTCACTGGTTGTTTGACTACACCAACATCCAGGCAATAGGTAAGTATAGGTAAGTACTTCACTTTAGATTCATATATATATATATATATATATATATATATATATGTATGCTGGGGTGGCATTACCACCCCAATTTTGTTACTGATACTTCTATCGAGATTGATTAGGTCTGCAGGTTATACCAGAGATGCTGAGGTTCTCATGCGCTCTACGGTGAGCACATGTCCCCGAGTTGGAGCCAGATGTTATACCCGCTTTTTAGGTATAACTAGGAGATCATGTCTCGAGGCCCACATGTCGTAGACATGGAGTATTGATGGAACCTTATCTTATGGGAAGAAGGGGCTAAATGCCCAGAAGGTAAAAACAACTGGTAAAAGACAAAATCCTAGAAATAAAACCTCGAGATGCTTCACTCAGGGATCCCCGAGAAGGCAGTAAAAAGCCCCTCAGCAAGAAACAAGAGGGACCCAGAAAATAACAAAACAAGACCTACTAAGAGGATACAGGGTCTCATCATGAGCCAGCCTATTAGGTCCATGGGTACCCAACAATATGACATTGCCACCATCTGGTTACCATGCCAGGGCAATGACCTTTGGTTGCATGGCCAAGTGAAAGGGGGTCTCATCACGAGCCAACCTTCTCATCTCCGTGAAAGTACTTGTGGGTAACGCTGTCATATTTGGTCACCATGCCAAGGCAGTGTCCCTTAGTTATTTCTTGAATAAAAGAAAAAGAAGAAGAAAAGATAATAAAAGAATAAAGGAAGAAAAATAATAAAGGCAAGAACGGGCATGGAAAAAATGCATCCATGACAGGTACAACTCGCCTTCTACAAAGGCACCCACAGGTAACACTTATGCATCCTTGGCCCTCATTGCACCCACATGTTTGGACATCCCCTAACCACATCACCTCACTTACATGGCTTGGATGATATCTTCCTGGAAACTTTCCTTTTCTTGTGGACACTAGTCCAATAGGACACCTTGTCCTTTTCTCCAATCTTGTATTGCAGGTTTTTGTAATGTCTTTGAGCTATTGAATGATGTATTGGGGGTTTTACGCATATGTTTAATGATATTGATGATGAGATGTGATTGACATTGCTATGATCCCTGTGACTAATGAGCCCATGGAGGGCGTAGCTTTGATGTGTAGGACCATGCCCGACGGACAGGTACCATTTGGATCAGTACACATGGGGAGATGACCAGTTCGAACCTCCATGGGGCTGAATAGCCCACCAGCTGGATGTTGAGACCCCATCAGGGGGCAGAGACAGGATGGAAATGGATCAGTGCCTTTGGACTAGAGAAGAAGAGGATGTTCCATCAGGAGCACTTTGACTGAGCTGGACCTAGGGAGATTGACCCACTTGTAGTGGAACGTTGGCTCCAGATGACCCAGGACGTCACCAGGAGGCTTATGACATCATGATGAGCATATGGCAGATGGACAGGGTGGTTGGCACATGTGGCAGTTTGGAGAAGCCCAAGGAGGGCTAACGTTTTGCTTCTGGATGCTACACTAGCCCTAGAAAGGGCTAACGTCTCCCTCGGAGGGGCTTGACGTCTCACCTTTTTCTTGATTAGGGTTTTACTTAAGCATTTAATGTAAAAACAATATGATTTTGACATTATGGCCTTGTCGGCCTTTTTATGACCTAAAAAGTAAATTAGGTCATTGATACACTATATATTGAGGGTTTTCACTCTCATTTTTAACATCAATTATCACTCACTCATAGTGAGGTCTAATTTTTAGCACCCTATTGGGGGTTTTGGGTGAACTAGTGATGCACACTTGTTGAAGGAAGATATTTTTTTCCATTTATGGTGTTTCTCTTGAAGGAAGGTGTTACACCTAGGGTTTGCATGGTTATTTCTTCATGAATTGTAAGTGTTTTTTCTGCAAAACTTCTTATTGAATGGTTGTAGTTTAAATTTCTTACATATTGCTTATAAATTTGCTGAATCAAAACCCTAGGGGACAAACACACAAGTAGGTCATTGTCTCATGTCCCCTGATAGAGAAACCTTTAGCCATTGAAAGAGAAGAAGAGAGCCTAGCCATAGCTACACTCCTTGCTTCTTTCTCCCTTGTGCTATCCGTACCTTTAGAAATCCAAGAGGGGGAGATGTCCTAGGCCTAGGTTATCTACACCTAGGGCCATTTTTCCCTTAGGGTTTGATGAAAGAGCCTTGCCACAACAACACTCTCCCTCTTTAAGCTTTCTCGTCTTGTTTTTTTGCTTTATTTGAGCTAGCTGTTTTCCAGGAAGGAGGAGAGAGCACGAGGCCTTGCTTTTGCAACACCGGTGTGAGCCTCTCTCCCCTAGGGTTCCATCTTTGAGGCCCTGCTTTAGCAACACCTTGAAACCTTTCCCTCTAGTCCTTTGGAATCTCGTCCCCTTCAACTTGTGCATCCTTCACTTTCTGACTCCATTTAACCCTAAGGCACTGATCTCCAGCCTCCAGTGTTGAAGTGAAATCAAATCCAAACACTCTCAAACTTCTTTTAAACTGAAACCCTAACTACACTAACCCTAGAATGCTGACATCACCCTTGGTTATTTCATCTTGATGCAACAACGTTTCATTTTATAAGCAATTGAATGGTAGTTAAGAGAATTTATTATATTGAGTGTTGATTTGTTACATTGAAAGCTATATCGTTCCAGTATTTATTGACAAGTAACATATTTATCATTGCCATTTTGCAAACATTAGTTTCATCAATATTTACTGTCAAATTGCTTACATTGAATATCAGATAGTCACTTACATATGAAGTACTAACCACATTGAATATAGCTTGCATATATCTTTCTCGATGTTGTCTTGTTCCAGACAGGTACATATTCTTTGGGGGTTACTTCAAATTGGCCTTTGGGCGGACTATCTTTTTGGGTGGTGATCTGTGAAGGGGGAATTATCTTACTTCTTTTAAACCTTTGCCTCTTCAAATCCACAGGTCACCAGGGACGTCTCCCTTGTGCATAACCTCCCTAAATAGAAAGAACCTCCCCATTGTGGTGACATTGGGTGGGGAAGCTTTCTGTTTCGCCAGTTTGACCTGCTATCCTTTAGCCTCTCTCCCATCTACAAACTGTGCGATAACAACTCAAATGTGGAATTTCAATAATACTATAGAAGGTCCAAACCCCTAACACTAATTGAGGGTTCAGGAACACGAAAACCCTAACCCTAGATGGCTATCAGACTATGTTAAATACTAGGTTGCTAGGAGGAAAGGGGATCGTTCCTTTCTTTTAGTATTGTACTTGTTCCATAGATGAGTAGAGAATCCATGAAACAAGCACAATGCTAAAATAATGGAACCCCCTCTTCTCCTAGTGGCCCAATATTTAGCATAGTCTAATGGCTATCTAGGATTAATTTTTTTGCATCTATGGAACAAGTATGATGCTAAAAGAATGGAACCCCTTCTCCTCTTAATAACCCAATATTTAACATAGTCTGATAGTTATCTAGGGTTAGGTTTTTTGCATGCCTCAACCCTCAATTTGTGTTAGGGTTTTGAACCTTATAGAATATTCTTGAAAGTTTAGACTTGAGTAATGGGGGATGACGTGACATTCACTCATTACCATGGTGGTCAACAAGATAGGTCAACTTGTGGGAGGCATAACTTCCACATATGAAATCCGATTGAGGTGATTTTTGAACCATTGGAAAGCTCTTAGTGTTTAGAATAGTGTCGAGGGTCTGGGAACTAAAATAACCAAATTTTGACCCCAAAAAGTGTCATTTGATACCTCAAAATTGCTCTAGAAGGTTCCATAACCCAAATCTCCAAACTGGGACGTACCACTAAAATGGAACTTGCAAGCCAATTCCTCCAATGTTTGCATCTAGAAATTACCAAGATAGATGAAACATTATATAATGACCCATTCCAAATCAAAATTGGTCCTCCTTTTATTAAAACTGATGAGAATATCATTCATATACTCTATCTTTCAACCTCCACAAGACAAAGAATCTTGAAAAATCCTTCATTTATGTATGAATTACATGAGAGCATCCCCTCTATGCTCGTTGTCCCCTTGGTCTCAACATTGATGGAGTCTTCATCCACTCCTATATTCCACTTTATACATGTCATATATGAACCAAACATCTCGTTCCCATGGCATTGATACCAGGTTCACTTCCCAATATTCTACCACTTCCTTGCCATCTTGTAGTGCCCCCATATTTCATTTCGATGAAGACATTTTAGAGTTCCTTACTACTCAAGATTATCCTTGGGACGATCTGCATCATCATTCTTACTTCTTACCCTAGCCGGCGAGTCTCTCTAACCAATATACTATAGAATAAAAATGTTTTATCCCTCGTGGTAAAGATGATTGGTTTAAGAATATCATTCCTATGCTTGAGGCATTTGAGGAGGGAAATTTGGCCAATATTTCACCTACTATTAAGGTGGATATCTTGATTACTCTTGGTGTTGAGGAGCATATCCCTCTTGGGAAAAATTGTTCTCCTGAAGAAATTACCACTCACAAAGTCATGTTCTAAGAATCTCAAGTTGTTTTTGCTTGGTCGTATTCAAAGATGCCTAGACTTGATCCAACCATTATTGAACACCATATTGATATGTGTCCAGTTTCTATACCTATCCATAAAAAACAATAGCATATTTTGTTGAAATAGTGTAACTGCAAAGAATATTCTACTTATAATTGAGTTATTATTAAATAGATCAATCCCCTTTTGTGGATTGATCATGTCAAGACTCATGTATGACCAAATCCCCTTTTGTGGATTGATCATGTCAGGACTCATGTATGACCAAATCCCCTTTTCTGGATTGATCATGTCAGGACTCATGTATGACCAAATCCCCTTTTGTGCATTGGTCAAACCCTAATTGTATGAGGCTAATTGAGAAGTCGGCCCCTAGGGCTAATTAAAGTGGTTTTAGCCACTAAGTGAAGAAGTCGACCCTTCTTGATGAAGAGACACCACCCTAGCGCTCCTCAACTAGTATAAATAAGAGAGGCTAGTGCCTCATTCACTCACTCACTCAAGTTACTCATCCAGTGCGCAAGTTTGAAGGAAGCTGCAGTTGTCGGAAGAAGGAAGAGAGAGGCACATTGCTCAGTGTTGGATATTCTCTTGTGTTTGGTTTATTATCTTGGCATTGTATTGGCAATCTATATTAATGAGGTATTTGTTGGGTTTTCTCCCCCATGAGGGTTTCCCACGATAGATGTTGTGTACCTTGTGATTGTGTATCTTTCAGTGATCCTACTTATGCTATTATTGTCTAGTAAATTGAAAAGAACTTAATAGTTGCTCTAAATTTAACATGGTATCAAATCTTGACTAAATAGAGCATATTTCATTGGGTTACCAAAAACGTCACTGTTGTCGTATAAGAAAATTAGGGATTTTTGTTGGAATATAATTTCAACCTAAAAACCATCTAGGGAAGTGTGTTCTAGCCTAACAAACTCATTGGCAGCTTGAGTGCACCTTTTCAGTGGCTAGAGCCTCCGAAAAGTGGAACCCTAGTTTTCACTAGTACCAGAAAACTAGGAAACCAGAACCAATACTAGAAGTACCAGTCCAGATTTGTGTAGGCCCAGTGTCAAGGGGTAAAATTTGGATTTTCCGAAAATAGACTACACCAGGCTACTCGCCTCAATCAAGTGCACCTCCTGGTAAGTTCAGATCTAATTTCTGAGCACTTTCAATTTTTTGTCATTTTCCCAGCTCCAGGTCAAGATGTTTGCAAACACCAAGCTTGTTGACAAGTTAGAATATGTGGATAACTTTCATTCCTAGAAGTATAGGATTTCATTCATTCTTGAAGAGAATGACCTTGCAAGATTCATCAAGGAAAATGTACCAGAACCCGCAGATGCTATAGCTAAAGAAAAGTATAAGGAATATATGGTTAGGGCCAAGAGAATAATTGCAAACTCTATTAAAGACTACTTGATCCCTCAATTGTCTTCTAAGAATAATCTAAAATAAATGTTTGATTCCCTAACCAAAATGTATGAAGGAAGGAACATTAACCGAAAGATGAACTTGAGAACCCAACTCAAGAATACAAAGATGCAGAAAGGAGAAACCGTTCATGACTATTTCTCTAGGGTTTCTCAATTAAAGGAACATCTGGAAGGATTTGGATACAACCTAGATGAATATGAACTCATAATGACAACTCTTAATGGTCTCACAAGACCTTGGGATGCCTTCATCCAAACTATTTGTGCAAGAAATAAGAAACTCCAATTTGACAGTCTTTGGGAAGAATGTGTTCAAGAAGAAGCAATAGTAGCTAACAAAGAAGCAATTGTTTTAAGGAATGAAGATCAAGCCCTAGATTCTCATGCTAAAGGAGGAAAGAGAAGGTATCACTTAAAGAAGGAGACCCACCTACATAAGGAATCTCACTCCCCAAAGAGATTCATCCATAAACAATCTCACCCTCCAAGGAGATTCTAGAAGTTTCAAAAAGGTCAAAGAAGAGAAAAGGATTTGTCCTCTTATCAATGTTACCATTGTGACAGGATGAGACATATTGCTAAGAATTGTCCAGCTAGAAGAGAAGAATACAAGAAGAGAAATAACAAAAGACACCATTCCCATGCAGTTGAAGATGATGAGCCACCCACAAACATGATTAAAGAAAAGATTAAAGACTATGTCTTATTCTTTGCCTTCTCAGGATTAGTGTCACCTGGAGAGGATACTTGGCTCATAGACAATGGTGCTTCTAAGCACATGAAAGGTCAAAGATACATTCTATCTAGCCTTACAAAAAAGAACTTTCCCCAGAAAGTTGCACTTGGAGATGATTACCAGCACCCTATCAAAGGAGTGGGAAAATCCGCCGACAAACTTGATTTAGGGACCCCAATGACGATGAAGGATGTACTATATATACTAGGTTTGACGAAGAATTTTCTTTCTATCTCAGCTTTAGATAAGAAAGTCTTCAGGGTTGCATTCATAGATGGTGAATTCCTTATGTGGCCTAAAGGAAAAACCATAGAAGATGCAATTGTTATTGTAACAAAAGAAGGTGGCCTGTATAAATTAAAGGGTCACTCAAATGCAACCTTGACTCACTCCACTGAGATTCCATGTGAAGGGTCTAAATTATCCAATCCTAATGGGAATCACTCCACCCCGCTTGTTCATGATTAGATGACTCACATGTGGATTAGATTTTCTAAAGTTGATCTCAAAAAATTTGATGGGACTAATCCCATAGGATGGGCCACTCAGATGGAACATTAATTTTCCATACATGGCATCACACATGACTTGATGAAACTTTTTGTGGGTGTCTTATATTTGGATCCTAAACATTGTCAGTGGTGGAAATTGAATAAGAAATACATGGGGGTTATATTGCTTGGACACAATTTGTCTCAAACCTCTATGCATGTTTTGAAATAGACACTCATTGTTAGGGATGATTGACCAAGCTTAAACAATGTGGCATAGTCAAAGATTTCATCTCCACTTTTTAGCAGCTATCCATCAACACCTATGACATGTATGATACTCTTTTCAAAGAATTCTTTATCAGGGGTTTGAAGGAAGAAATATATGCACAAGTCTTAATGGCTCATCCTACTACTTGGTTGAAAGCCACTTAAAGAGCCTAAGAATCCCAACACATGGTGAATGATCAAATAAAAAAGAGACGATTTATTTCCCATCTGTTTGCACTCTTTTTGTCGATGTGTGAGAAAAAAGTGAGTGCTTACATGCCTAGTTGGGCTCTGCTAGTCATGACAGCTATATGGTAAAAGGTTAGAAAAAAAACAACTAAGCTATTAACAAGAATTAAACAAAAACTAAATAAAACTATGAGCATGGAAATGAAAATAAAAAAAAATGACAATGGACCAATATCACCAATGTATTAGCTGGTCTGATAGATGAAATCCAAAGATACACAATGGAGAAAGAGGACTTGGGTCCCTTCCCTCTCCAATGGAAGGCTCTTGAGGCCCTCAACTGATTTGCTCTCCTTACAAATGAAAGATGGGAGTATGGGTGAAAGAACTCCAAGCTCATCCACTCTAGTGAGAGATGGAAAGCCTATGAAATGCAACTTACAATGTATATTACCAAAGAAGGAGTCTCTAGTAATCTCAACAGCATAACAATATGAAGAATTCCTTCAAGAAATGATGGTCATTCATGGCTTTTTATAGCCAAGCTTTGAGCTATTGTGCAACCTCTTTTGAATGTGAAAAGGGGCTCTTTAGGGCACAATTAGGTCTTTGACCAGCC
>CBVK0100760688.1:0-16773 GCA_900067695.1 Picea abies | reverse complement strand
TAGTTCGAGCATTTTTTTTTAATTTTAAGTTCACAGATTGTTTTTCAGTGTGTTGGTTTTCAATATCTTGTTTGAATAAGAGACTCCATAGCCCAACAAAGGCACTGGGGTTTAGCTGCAGTTTCAATTTTCAGTAAAGAATCCATAGCCCAACAAAGGCACTGGGGTTAGCTTCAATGTTAATTTTCATAGATACATGGCTGGCAGACAGAACAGAGGTAAGAAAAGGAAGGTGGGAGCAAGCTATTAAATTCAAAGGTACCAACTTGTTGTTCTTAGCACCTCACAAGGAAGTGTTATCCCCAATTAGAGCCAATGTTGTAACCTAGGTTTGAACCCCTGCCCCTCCTCTCTCATTTCCCTATGACTTAATCACTTTTTTCCTCTTGTGGTTGCTTGCTTAGCTTATCCTCTTATGACAAGAACAACTCAGTCTTGTTAATAATGCAGATCTCATACCACAACAACTTTGTCCTCTCAACCAGTTGGAGGCTTTTCATGAGTTTCAAGATCCAATAGCGAGATGGATGGATTATTATTTTTCCAAAATCCAAAAGGTTGAAAGTTTTAGCATGATCATCATTTGCAACTGTAAGTACCAGATGCCTGCAAAGGTTTTGTCGCAATTGATATATGCTCTTTGGATTATTCTAAATAGTGACATGCACAAAGTTACGATTCTTAGTTAAATGTTTTCTTGGTGTCATTGGAAGTGGAATTACACATTATTGAGTTGGTTTTAAGCTGAATAGAGTAGGTAGTAGTAGAATAAGCTCACAGTTCAAGCATTTTTTTTTTAATTTTAAGTTCGCAGATTGTTTTTTAGTGTGTTGGTTTTCAGTAGCTTGTTTGAATAAGAGACTCCATAGAACAACAAAGGCACTGGGTAACTGTGGTTTCAAGTTTTAGTAAAGACTCCATAGCCCAACAAAGGCACTGGGGTTAACTTCAATGTTAATTTTCATAGATACATGGATGGCAGAAAGAACAAAGGTAAGAAAAGGAAGGTGGGAGCAAGTTATTAAATTCAAAGGCACCAATCTGTTGTTCTTAGCACCTCACAAGGAAGTGTTATCCCCAATTAGAGCCAATGTTGTAACCTAGGTCTACACCCCTGCCCCTCCTCTCTCATTTCCCTATGACTTAATCACTTTTTTCCTCTTGTGGTTGCTTTCTTAGCTTATCCTCCATTTCTTTTTATTCATTCAGCGTCATGACCATGTTTGTCGTTGCCTACTTTGTACCATTTTGTTTGCTTTCTTGAAAAGGATCACATGTTTTGGTTTGGTTCAAATGCATGTCATCATTTTTCCACTAATGGAAATATGCAGGGCCACCAAGTTTTTGTTTTTATGCACAGGAAACGCCCATGGACAAAACACATCAATTCAGAGAAGTCATTTTCGGGCCTACATTGTCAAAACGGACAGGGTAATTTTCAACTGTAAAGATCCACCATGTCGATAAGATCAACGACTCTCGTCCTTTCGGGGGTCCAGAATCATGCGGGGTTTAACAAAAATAAATTAAGAAAGTCACTCCATGACTTTGGTGTTCGGGCGTCTGAACTTGTCATTGTTTTGATCACCGAAGTGTCGGAGTAGGCCCCCACCGCCGCGTCACTTTGCAAGTTCATTCTTCGGGAGATTCCAATCCAGAGAAAGAACAGTTCCCTGAACCTGGAGCCCCGAAGTCCCAACATATTTAGATGATAAAAATGAGTTAATCCAGTTTTAATTAGTGATAAGAACGCGCTAATCACTTCTCGAGTTTTTCACTCCGGGAATTATATACACTTTGCACTCAGAAGCTACCGAACCCCGAAGAGTCGGAGACACATAGCGCTCATCTGTTGAGACATGTGGAACTCATTTCAGGTCATTTGGTTGCATCATTCACCCATTTCCACGTGACACGTGTCACCCTTCTATCCATGACATGTCAACGATATGACATCTGGACGCCACATTAGATTCGGGAGGTCGTACTCTGGGATATTTCCAAACACAACATTCATAAACTCTCGAAGCCCGAACACTCGAAGTTCTGAAGTGAATCTGGACTGTCCATCAATGAGGACACATGGAGGAAGATATTTCACTTCAAAGACTTAGCACTCTGGAGGATTGTAAGAACTATGCATTGAAAAGGCCCGAAGCCTGAACTCCCGAAGTAATTGCAAATCGTTGATCTCAAATCAACAAGAGCCATTGATCCTTGTAGCATGTAAGAAAGGAATATCACCTAGATCACAGATTGCGACATGATCGATGACCAAACTTCATTGCGGGGACATAAGATGCTCAAAGGTTAATTTTCCAGAGAGATCCCGCAATTGAAACCATGGTATTGTTGGAAGGGTACGTGGAAGCTTGTGGGGGATTGAGGGGGTCAGAGCAGTGTGGACCCAAACCACCCTTGAAAACTTCTGCAATCACGTGCTTATATGACATCATTTCACCGTGTCACCTCCACTCACTTCCACGTAATACAAATCCGCTCATGTCATCCCCTATTGGTCAATTTCCTGCACGTCCTCCTGCTCGCAACTAGTCACGTCTTCCCCAATGACCAATTGGCTGAAAACAGTGAATTTTTCCAGGTGCAGATGGTAGCTGACAGGTCAAAATGGAATGCGCTTAGTCACCGAAAGCTCTGTTATAGACAGAGAGTATGGAGATCGTCCCAGGTCTAGGATCGTTGGTTCCAGAACACTTCTGAAGACTACCTCTTCCTTGAGCATATAATGAAAATATCTACATGGACAACCAGTTATCCTCCAGAGGCCTCAAATAGATCGCACACATGCCATTACTCAACACAGAACCCTGTTCTATTACTCCTAATGTTTATTCCAATTACAGTTTATCTAGCGAATGCATCAGTTTAGTCTCAGAGATAGTAGCAGTTTCAGTTGTTCAGTTCCATAATTCTTTAGGTTGAATTAATAAGTGGTCTTTTGTGTGTGATAAGAACCACTCTTTTTTATTAAGTCAAGTGTGAAGAGCACATTGTTGTACTCTGTGCAATGTTTTATTTAAGTTAATGATTTGTTCTACAATTAGTTATCCAGAGTTAGGTCTCAGTCCTAGATGGTCGAGAACCTTTGCAACTCTGTTAAATATGCAGTCTTTGTATGTTTTAGGGGTTGGGAGTTTTCGGAAGGAAATTAGAAGCAACATAAAAATTGGACTTGCTCAGTTAATTGTAAAGTTTTGTACCTAGTGAATATATGTTGATGACAATTGTGTTTTCTTACTCAAATCTTTATGTGTTGATTCTTATCTTGAATGCAGATTTTGTGATGTGTGCAATGTACATTTCCTTATTCTTTCATCTATTCTTTTAGTTTATCTTTTGTTGGTTATGAAACCTGTTATACAACTATTGTTCAGCTACAGATCCACTATTTTGCAACCTGTTGAATGATTTGCATCTAGATATTTGTCTAGGTATTGAGATATTATCTTAAGTCTTAGTTTCCACGCAACAAGTGGTTCATTACATTGCTTGTTGTTGATGTTTGTGTGTGTCTTTTCATACCCTCAATTGTCATTTAATACCAATAACATTAGCAAAGGAGAACCTACTTTTACAATGTGTGTCCTTCCCTTCCAGAGCACCATCTTTGAAAACCTATCCTTAAGCTTACCAACAAAACCAACGTATTAAGGAATAATCATTCCAAACTAATAGGTGGCCTAGATTTTCCCTTTAGCAGTCAGGTGCAGACCTTAGGACCAACATGTTGTTTGGAAAAGTTGTTGTGACATGTTATTTGTATGGGTTTGGTGCATGGTTGATGCAATTTTTCATGGTACAGGTTGAGGTACATGTTGGTGCATGGTTGATGCACTTGTTTATGGTACAGTTTGATTACAAGTTGTTTGGTATAGGTTGGTGCATGGTTGATGCACTTGTTTATGGTATAGGTTGATTACATGTTGAGGTACAGGTTGATGCATGGTTCAAGTTATTGGTACAAGTTTTTTGGTGCAGGTTGATTGGTACAGGTTTACAATAGTATATCTCATAGTGATAGTGTGACAGTGGTTCCATAATTCTACTTATATGTCAAGGTGGTTGGACGGGGAAAGGAAAGGTGGTTGTAGCCACCTTCCAGTTGTATCTGAAGAACATAGGGGTTTGTAGCCTCCTTCTGGTTGTAGCCAGAGAATTTAGGAATTGGAGCTTCCCTCATGTTGTATCCTATGAAACTAGGGGGTTGGAGCCTCCTTCCAGTTGAAACTGGAAAAAAAAGGAAGTTGGTGCTTCCAATGAATGTAATTCTAAAAGACAAATAAGAAAAATCATTATGTGGTTTTCTCCCGCTTTGGGTTTCCACGTAAAACACTGGTGTACTGTGTATGTGTGTGATTTATCATCTGTTCATTGTTTATTTACTTTGAAACTATTGGATGATAATGCTACATTGATATAACACTTGCATTTTATGGAGAAAAGGATTAAATTTATCTATTACTAATTCACCCCCCTCTCAGTAATCCAACAATTGGTATAAGAGACGGTTCCTTCAGGAAACAATTTAACCACTGGAAGGAGATGATGGATTATTCTGAGAATGGAGTACCAATGTTTAATGGTCAGAATGGTTTTAAGTATGAGATGTAGAGAAGAAGGACGAAAGTATTTTTATAGGAACATGGACATTATATTTGGCTATCAGTTGTTACATGATATGATAGTTCAAAAAGGGAAAATACTGCAAACAAGAAGGAATTGAAGAAGAATAATAAAATTGCAATGGATTTCATCTGGTAAGGATTACCTAATCCAGTAAGAGAAAAGGTTGGTAGATGTTCATCAGCCAAAGAAATTTGGGATAAGTTACATGACATATATTCTTCACCCATCACAGATTCATAAAATGCCAAAGAATATGTAGATACAGATCAAGAAGAATTATGTTCACCATGTCAAACAGATTTAGAAGATGAAGAGTACATAATCACCAGAGAATTGATTAGTGTTTTAGATGAACGAAGAGAAGAAAACAAGTCACTAAATAAAGAATTGATGAAACAAAAGTAAAATGTTCACATTTTTTAAGAAGCCCAACAAGTCATCGAGAACTTAAGAACTTAGCTAGAAGAAGCCAAAAAGATCAAAGAAAAACTTGAATATCAAATGCAGTATTTGGAAGCCAACATAGAAGAACGGAAGGAAGAAACATAAATGAGAGAGAAGATATTGACAGATCATATTATGGAAATAAATAATGATATAAACCATCTTGAGGCAGAGTTTATTCAAGAAGAGAAAGGACTCGAAGAAGAAATAATCACATTAAAAATTCAGCTTGAAAAACCGAAAAGAACAAAAGAAGTCATGAAGTCTTAGATAATGAAGAAAGAATAAGAGTTTGAGAATCTTGAAGAAGAAGTTGTCACATTGAGAAGTAAAATCTTCAAGCTCAACAAGAACATTGAAGAGACAGAAACATCCACATCAGTTATAGAGAATGAAGAGAAGCACTCAAGGTTGCTAGAAAAGAAGAATGAAGAAAATGGAAAGAGTTATGCAGAAGTAATCAAAGGAATGAATCATGGTCAACCAGAATCTAAGAAAACTATTGAAGATACATATTCAAGAAGACCATTCATGTTCAAGCCACAAATAAGCTTCAATCATGATCATGATTAGTCAAGGCATAAATTCAGAAGGACTACACAACAAAGAATATCATTCACTCCCAAGCATGCAAATTTCTTTTATGGTCATTGTTTTTATTGTACTAATTTTGGACATAAGGTTGCAGATTGCAGGGATTATAAAATAAATGTTCAAGCAAGAAGTGCATATGTGGCCCCACATAGCATTGAATGTTACAAATGCCATAACTATAGACACATGGCTAGTGATTATAGAAGAATGATCAATACTTCCATGAAAGAGAACATTGATATTAGATATAAGAAAGTATGGATAAGAAAACACGAAGAACATGTGAACAAATACCAGGTCCCAAAGATCACAAGATTGGAAATAAAATGAGATGAAGAAAATTCTATAGAGAAAAAGAAATGTGTTAGGTACATAAAGGTTTGGAAAATAACTGATAGAAAAGAAGGACAGGTAAATAAGGAACGGGTTCAAGAGATTGTACTTTCATGCATTGTAGTGAAAGATGAATCCACAGACATAAAGAAAGAAGTCAAAGATCAGAGAGATGATTAATCTACCAATGAAGATGATGATGAATCTACCAATGAAGATTATGATGAATACACATCAGAGAAGGAATTTTTCTGAGCCATACGACTTAGAGACTCCCAGGTAATATGAATATTAGATAGGGGGAGTCTATGTGATAGTTGTGATAGACCAAAGAACCATCCTTCGAGCAACTTGCAGAGTTTGAGAAGACAACTCCAGAGTAGTCAGTTAGAAGAAGTACAATTTCATGGATTAATCAAGACTTCATGATAGTATAGTGATAAATGGGTCAACATTATGGACAGTTGCACAAGTAGAGTCTTGGACAGTATGGACGATATCATGGATTCATAGATTGGTTCAAAGACTAGTTCAGAGACAAAGGAACATTATCATAATGGATGATAATTACATAGGAAATGGCTCGAACAATGCTAATGGATTCCAAATTGACATATATTTTTTGGACACATGCAATGCATACAACAATTCACATTCAAAACATAGTAATGCTCAGAAACAATAATGACAAAACTCCCTACGAAATATGGAAAGGAAGCGCAGACAACAACCTCTACATCAAGGTAACTCAAGGTAGTATTTTATTAATTGAAATTTATGTTGATGATATTGTTTTTGGAAGTACTAATGACAGGTTAAGACATAAATTTGCAAAGGATATGCAGATAGAATTTGAAATGTCATTACTTGGAGAACTATCCTTCTTTCTGGGTCTTCAGATATGTCAAAGAAACCAAGGAATTTTTATTTCTCAAACTAAGTATATCAGATAAATGTTAAAGAGGTTCGGAATGGAAGATTGCAAACCAGTTACCACTCCTATGCAAACCATTTGCAAGTTGAGAAAAGATGATGATTCCAATTTTACAGACCAGAGGCAATACAGGTCAATGATTGGTAGCTTACTATATGTGACAACATCTAGACCAGATGTAATGCATGCAATTGGACAGATGGCATGATTTCAAGTAGCACCAAAGGAATCACATGTCATAGCAGTAAAGAGGACTTTCAGATATCTAAAAGGAACATAAGAGTTTGGATTATGGTATTCAAAAGGAAATGATCTATCACTTATTTCCTACACAGATGCATATTGGGAAGGTTGCATTGATGATCGACGAATCACCAGTGGAGAAATGTTCTACTTAGGTGAGTGTTTAGTATCTTGGCTAAGCAAGAAACAATCATCAATATCTTTATCTAAAGACGAAGCAGAGCATATTGAAACAGTAGGATGTTGTACTCAGTTTCTATGGATGAAACTAAATTTGACAGATATACAGGTTGAGTATGATGAGCCCATTCCAATCTATTGTGATAATACAAGTGCCATCAATATCTCAAAGAACCCGGTGATGCACTCAAAGAAGAAGCACATTCCAATAAAGTATCACTTTCTATGAGAACAAGTTGAAGAGAAGAACATCAGAGTTGAATATGTGGGCACAAAAGAGCAAGTGGTAGACATCTTTACAAAACCGCTTCCAAGGGAATCCTTTGAGTATTTTCGCCAAAGACTCAGAGTAATTTCTACTCCAAAATGAATGATTTTGAATCCTTATCTTATATGTCTTAGATTTACACGAGGAATCACCATAAAGAGGACAATTTAGGTTGGGGGATCAGTTTCAGGAAGAGTTTAGTCAGGGGGAGTATCCCCAAGGACAATTCAGTTAGGGGGAGCAGCCCCGGATGGAAAGATACATTTTCCATTGATGACAAAGGGGGGAAGATTTATCAAATGCAGAATAGAAATGCTTGGAGAGAGAGAAAAAAAGGCATGTAGACAGGGGGAGCAACCCAAGGAGAGTTCAGTCAGGGGGAGTAGCCCCAAAGGGAGATACCCTTTGCCATTAATGTCAAAGGGGGAGAGATAGAAACATTTATGAGGAGTATAAGCATGAATGTTATCATGACTAAGTGTTGCCATCAATGTTGGTGTTGTCATCAATGTCAAAGGGGGAGATTGTCAGACAATTGGCTTAGGTTGATGAACAATTGGTATGGATTGTCAGTTGGCTTAGGTTGATGGATAGTTGGTATGTATTTTTTTTTGTCATTGACGTCAACCATTGGAGATTGATATTTTAGATTGATGTCAACCCTTGAAGAAAGTACAATAGAGAATTATGGTAGCACAAAGGTTTGGGTAATGAACCCAAGTTTGTTTGATGTATAATGGTGTGATTTTTAATATATTTGAAGGTAAGACTATTATATATGGGTATTACATGTCATTCAATTTCTTTTGGTATGTGTAACATCACATAACTCCTCACGGTTAGAGAGTTATGGCCATGTGAAGTTGGAGAACCTAGGTTTGGGTAATGGACCCACATTTGTTTGATGGATAATGGTATGAGTTTTGATATATTTGAAGGTAAGGATATTATATATGGATAGTAAATGTCATTCCATTTCCGGTGGTATGTGCAATGTCACATAACTCTTCATGGTTAAAGAGTTATGGCCATGTGAAGTTGGAGAGTCCTCATGAGTCATCTAGAAGCCCCAAAAGGTCAAAGTGGTTTAAGATATTTTAGAAGGTAAATAATAAAGTGAAGTGATGAGTGTACTATAAGTCAAATAAATACATAATAAATTATTTAAATAATAAGTTAATGGATAAATTACTAAGTTACATGTGTTTAGAAGTGGGTTAACCCTAAAATAAGGAAAGTGGGTTAAGATGGTTAAAAGGTAACCCCTTGAGGAAGCTACATGAAAGTATAAATAAGAGGAAAGGATATCTCATTTTAATCACACTTGATCATATTGAATATATACAGGTGACTGAGGTAACCAAAGGATATCTAAGCCGAATTTCAGAGGGAAGGTGAAGTAAAGAAGGCCGAAATTCAAGGGAGGATAAATCCTTTTGATGATGCTTTCTAAGCTATGTTATTTACAGGTCATCTCACCATTTTCGCAATAACATTTTTTATAGAATGATTCATACCATGAAATTTGGAGGTCATTGAAGAAACATATCCAAGTAGTTGTGGTACAACTTTCAGCTTGTGGTTCATTGTATTTTTGGAGTTACTCTCCATGGAAAATAGGGTTTATGGCTAGTCCTGAAACTAGTCTAAAGCATGTGTTTCGGGTAAAAACGTCATAAATTCTTCATAACAGATCCAAAATCAGTAAGACCAAATGTGTTGGTTATAATATAGTCTTTAGTATTCTGTGTACAATTTTTAGAGCCATACAACAAATATTTTATGCGGGTCACGCTCTACAATTTTTCTCTCTAGAATAAACCATAATTCAAAAAGTTATGCCATTTTTGCTATAACTTCTTTTCTGAGAGGTTCCAAGTAGTGAAACCTAGAGGAATTGCATAAAACACATTGAAGAAAATTTTGTACTATTTTCAGATCTTTATTCATTACAGGCACATAGTTATGATTATTTCAAGTTAGGGTTGTTGACTAATCCAAAACTAGTCATGTGAGACTAAAGTAAAGTTTGATGAAAATTCTAGTCTCTTGTTGTTAAATTTAAGGAAGGTTTGAAGGCATGTGATCATATACACCAGGTCTATTACAGAGTTATAAATCAGATTTGGATGATGAAATTGATGAGGGATTTTGGTTGAGGTACATGTTGGGTACATATTTGAGACAAGTAGTTGATCCGTTGGCACATACATGAGGTGTATATTTGATGATGTTGGTACATCTTGATGAGTCATAGTTGATGAGTAGTTGATACATGATTGGTACATACTTGTTACATGGTTGGAGGAACTTGTTAGTAGTATTGTTGACACATGGTTTATGGATGATGTAGCATACTTGTATTGATATATTATTGGAAGCACATATTGATCTTGGTGATGATTATGAGTTGTTGTGTTATGCTTGGTTGATGCACATCTTTGAGAGTTGTCTTGGTGATTGATATTGGTGAGTAGATTTGATTTGGTTGATAAGATTGATGAGACAGGTTGTTGTGATAGGTTGTTTGGACAGGTTGTTGTGACATGTTATTCGTACGGGTTTGGTGCATGATTGATGCACTTGTTCATGGTACAGGTTGAGGTACAGGTTGGTGCATGGTTGATGCACTTGTTTATGGTACAGGTTGATTACAGTTTGAGGTACAAGTTGATGCATAGTTGATGCATGGTTCAGGTTATTTGTACAGGTTGTTTGGTGTAGGTTGATTGGTACAGGTTTACAACAATATATCTCACAATGATAGTGTGAAAGTGGTTCCATAATTCTACTTATACGTCATGGAAGTTGGACGAGGCAAGGATAGGGTGGTTGTAGCCACCTTCTGGTTGTAGCCGGAGAACATAGGGGGTTGTATCCTCCTTCTCGTTGTAGCTAGAGAATTGGGGAGTTGGAGCTTCCCTTAGGTTGTATCCTGAGAAACTAGGGGGTTGGAGCCTCCTTCCATTTGTAACTGGGAAACAAAGGAAGTTGGTGCTTCCAATGAATGTAATTATTAAATACATATAAGAGAAATAATTCTGTGGTTTTCTCCCGCTTTGGGTTTCCACGTAAAACACTAGTGTATTATGTATGTGTGTGATTGCTAATTTGTTCATTGTTTATTTACTTTTCAAATATTTGATGATAATGATACATTGATATAACACTTGCATTTTATGGTGAAAAAGGATTAAATTTCTCTATTACTGATTCACCCCCCCTCTCAGTAATCCAACATTTCAACCATAGAAGAATCCTCAACACAGGTTCAAAAACCCATAGAAGCGATGCGTTTATTTGAAGGAATCTCCAAAGTGGTCTCCTTATGGCATATCTCTAAGCATGGCCCTCACAAGAATATGCTTTAAATAAGCCTTAGCCATTAATAAAGGAAGTTACAATGTATGGTCAAGAAACCCTTAAAATGGGGTGTGGTCATGAATCCAAAATATAATTGAAGAATAAAAGTATGAAGGACATTGCACATGAATGTAAAACCTCATTGGATTGATAGTTCTTGTCAAGTCATTTCCAATGGTAGGTGGCATTCCATGTGGTTCCTCACGTTTAAGGATATATGACCTCTTAAATATGAAGCCCTAGATCTAAGAACACAAAGTTATAAGTCGTCCCTAAAATCAAGTAAAGGAAAAAAATGGTTGCAACAAGAAGTTACAGGTCAGCCTTAAAGACAATTAAAGGAGGTACTTGGAAGGATATAAATACACCTCAAGATCCTCTCATTTGATCATCAAGAAAGTGTGATATCTTAGTGCAAGTGAATTAGCAGAATCATGCGAAGGATGGAGTTCTCGAAGTTGCAGGTGTGAGAATGGTTTTCAGGAAACCCTATCTAAGGTAACCCCCACAGTTCAAGCATAGGGTGTCCCATGAGGCCCTCGTTGGTTGTTCAATACTCATCATGTGAGGCCCCACTCCTTACCCATTCCAATCCCACGAGGATGAGGAAAAATTATGAAGAACATGCCCTATTGTTGATGTTGGAGTCGAGGAAGGTTTGATGAACTAAGATCTGATGCACTAGGGATTTTGCAGAATAACATGTAGGTTTTCTATATGTCTTGAGGCTTGTATCTTAGAAATTTTTGTATATGATTGAGGCATATCTTGGAGGTTTTTGGCATACGCTTGGAGACATATGTTGGAGATTTTGGGATATGCTTGAGGCATATATTGGAGTTGTTGGCATATGCTTGGAGACATATGTTGGAGTTTTTGGTATATGCTTGAGGCATATCTTGGAGTTTTGGTATATGCTTTGAGGCATATCTTGAAAATTTTTGGCACATAGTTTGATGCATATCTTGGTTATTTTGGGTATAATATTTGGGGGATATTCTTGGATACCTTGGTATAAGATTTATGTGGTTGTTGGGTTGAAATAGTTTTGGTGATGATGATGTATCAATATCGGTGACAGTAACAATGACAAGTTGATTCTCTCATTTATTTTTTAGGGAGGAAGGAAGGGGAAAGGAAAGGGGGTTGGAGCCTCCTTCTAGTTGGATCTAGAGAATATAGGGAGTTGGAGCTTCTTTCAGGTTGGAGCTTGTAAACTAGCGGGCTCGATCCTCCTTCCATTTGGAGCTAGATAATCTAGGGAGTTGTAGCTTACTTAAGGTTGGAGCCTATAAACAGGGGGTTAGTGCCTCCTTCCAGTTGGTGCTGGAGAATCTTGGAAGTTGGTGATTCTTGTGGATGCAATGTTCAAGATATATATTAAAAAGAGTTCTGTGCTTTTCTCCCATTTGGGTTTCCATGTAAAACTCTTGTATACTTTGTATCTGTGGTTATATGTTGATGATATCATAAATGAAATCATAAGTGATAAGTTGTTGATAATTTAATGTTTACATGTTATGGTTAAAAATGGTAAAAAGTGTTGAACACTGATTCATCCCCCCCCTTTCAGTATTGGTGAATATTCCAACAATTGGTGTCAAAGAAGGCCCTTCAGAAACATTCTAACCACTGGAAGGTCCAAGATATTACCAGTCCAATATATTACCAGTACATCACCATCAATAACAAAAATACCATATAGAGAAGATCCTCCCCAAAGAGAGCATCACCAAGAAATAGCGCCTCAATAAGATGACCAAGAATAAACAAGAAAGAGCTTCTCCAAGTTTGGCGCAATATTTAAGACAACTAGAACCAAGATATAAAGAAATTACCAAAAAAAAACTGCAGCTACAACTGCCTTGTGCACACTGTAGAGGGAGTTGTTTGAATGTCCAAATGAAATGAGCGACACTTGTATTTATACTAATTTGAGCACCATTATGGGGTTGACTTCTTATTTATGGGTCTTCAATTTCTTTATTAATTTCCTGTGGGGACGAATTCTCTTCCTGAGTCTCCAAATTATTCCTAGTGCTTTTGTAATGGTATAGATGGGTCTTCTTGTACTTTCTTGTGGAGAATGACTCCCCGAAGTTGCAAATCTCCAACAATCCCTCTCAACAAGGGAGACATTATCCATACTTGGATTTCTTCTGTCATAGAAATTTTTTCTTCATGAGCCATGTTGATCTGCCATCTTCGCACATGCATTCCATCCCAGAATATGTGTGTGATAACATCTCGATTCCATCCACTCCTTGTCAGGAGAAGGACTATACTTGGGACATTCACCACTACAAAGCCCCATGAGTGAATGAATAATTACCCTTGTTCATATTGGCACTACCATATCCCCATGCATGACCAATCTGGGATAATGTCTACCCTATGCTTACCTGGGCCACTCACCACTAGAAAAGCCCCATGGATGAATGAATCAATACCCTTGGTCATTTCTGCATTAGCATAGCCCCATGCATGACCAATCTAGGATAATTTATTCCTAAATCTATGGGACATTCACTACTAGTAGAGCCCCATAAGTGAATGAATCATTCTCCCTTGGTCATATAAGCACTAGAATAGCCCCATGCATGAAAAATATGGGAGAATGTCTTCCCGATGCTATTTCCTAGAGAACATCAACATACCCGGACCACTCACCATTAGTAGAGCCCCATGAGTGAATGAATCATTCTCCCTTGGTCATAACAACACTAGAATAGCCCCGTGCATGATCAATCTGGGAGAATGTATGCCCGATGTTGAAACATCAATGCTCATCACTAGTGAAATCAACATGACTAATCTCGTGTAACATCCTCCTCAACAAAATCAACGTGACCACTATGGGAGGATATCTGCAATCTACTCATCTGTGGATAAGTACTAGAGCTTCACTACTCCCTTATGTACCATGTCTCGAATGAATTCCTGTAAGAAGATTCTGAAGTTGCACCACTTCACGACTTGCGACACTAGCTGTGACATACTCTGTCTCTATTGTACTAAGTGCTACAAAATCCTACTTCCATCTTATCCCATAAATATTAATTGATTCCAAGCTAAACTAACACCATGAGGTGCTCAATCTATCTACTACACTCCCTTCTCAATCAAAATCTGTATATCTCTGCAACCTCACTTCATCACCTGAGACAAACCATATCCAACTGTACCATGCTTCCCTGCGACCCACTGGAACTTCCTTGGCTTCAACCAAATATTGGATTAGGTTGCTCATTACAAAGAAAATATTTGTCTTGAAATTAACCAGGTACATCAAGGATCCAATCTATTTCTTGTACATCGTGGGATCCAACAAACCTGAATCTGAAGTAGAATCACTCAACTTATTCAGATTTTTCATCATAGGTGTAATCATGGAATTACATTCTATCATATAAATATCATTAGTATCCCCTGAATGAGGAAGATATCATATTATCTAATCACACCTCTAATTCCAAGAGTACATCTATCCAAGATCCTCCATCTCGAACTCTGAGGCCAAATCCGTATGTCATTGGAGTAAGTCTTGTTGTCCAGTTTGACTCATTAGATGCTCCCTCTATTACTGAGATAAAATCCATATCCAATCCTCCTGGTTGGTTGCCTCCTCTATCACTGTAGCAAGATCACATCTCATAGAAGCCTCTTTCCTCTGAAGCTTATGTATGGCCTCTTCAACTCATGACACATGTTTGTCAGTCCTATGAGATGTCTCTATCCCACTTGGATCTAGTGGGGTGGGACTCCCTCTGAATAATATTCTCTCTCTTAATCCAACTAACTCTCTCTAATATCAAGCTCACTTTGATTCTATACAATCTATGGAGCCATCTTCTCCCTCTGCATCTTTTGAAGTATGATCTCCAATGAATTATCTTGGGAGGTTGCTCCTCACTACTAGATCCTGAGGGCTGACTCTCTTTGAAATATAACTTCCTCTGAACTGTTACTATGTGGGTTCATCTATCTCACCACTATTAGAGCCACCTTCTCCTCCCTATCAATATCCATTTGGAACACTTTGTATCCCACAAAATTATCCTTCTTTTCAGAAGGTTCTAACTTTGCCTTCTTCACCTTCGATATATGTATGTATATTGTCATGTATACAACTCCATGTCTGGATATCCTACTCCATGTATCAAATTAGATACCATAAATCTATTTCCTCCTGCAACCATCACTATAGCTCCCTCTCAGATCTATCACCTATGACCTGCTTGGAACATGCACAATAAAAAAAAAAATAGTAGACAAGAACAATATTCTTATGATAAGGAAATAGGAAAAAGAATAAAAATGGGAAATAGGGACAACACTTTTCCAATGTTGTTACCAATCATTCCTCTGTGGTAACCTGCCCAAAACAAAACAAGAAAAAAAGACAAGAGAAATAATTTTCTAGTGTTGTGACCTCCATAGTAACATACCCGGGACAAATACAACAACCAAGAACATCTCCTAGAAGAGATCAATTTCATCTTGTAAATAGTGCATCATTAGTACTAAACAATGAACATTTACACAATGATCACTATACCCAGTACAAAGACAACAACCAAGAACATCTCCTAGAAGATATCAATTTCATCTTGTAAATAAGTGCATCATTAGTATTAAACAATGAGCATTTACACAATGATCATTGTACTAAGAATATTCAAAACATTTGATAGAAAAAGTACTTAGCAGTAATAGATCTCTAAACATTGTTTTCTCGGTTACAATATTTATTTAATATGCAACAATATAAAAATATCAAACCTGATATGCAAACCTGGAGTCTTAATTTATAGGGAGGGTGTGTTATTCCTATGAATTCACTAGATCCAATGATCCCTTTGGGTCATTGCTTGGACAAGGTCCTTTGTACATCCCCTCCAAACACCCTCATACTCTGCTAAATGATGTAACTTGGAAACATATATAAGTGCGTACCTCTAAAATTTGTAGCACCATCCATCTTGTGTTCTAATATCAAGGTTTGTGCAATTGTCACTAGAAACTAGCAACTACAACTAGCAACTGGAAACTACAAATGTAATTGACAAATACAAATGAAACTGCAATTGGAAACTGCAACTGCAACTGCAACTAGAAACTGACAACTATAACTATAAATGGAAATTGCAACTGGCAATTACAACTGCAACTTCAACTGGAAACTGCAACGACAACTCGCAGCTGCAACTGTAATGAGAAATTTCAACTTTCACCAAGTTGTAATATGAGACCACTAGGAGTTGCGCTATGCTAGGGAAAGTTGTGAGATCGGAAGAGCCTGCAACTGTAATGAGAAATTTCAACTTTCACCAAGTTGTAATATGAGACCACTAGGAGTTGCGCTATGCTAGGGAAAGTTGATATATGGAAAAATTAGACTCAACGTCCTCCAATAAGTTTCTCAACAAGCTTGACAAGTTCAGGTTTGTGCAACGAGAAATTGCAGCGGCAAACAAAAACTGTGCAGTAGCAATATTTCAACTAGATGTGATACCATGTTGATGTTTATATGATTCTCAACTCTTGATAGTTATTTCCTTATGATTAATAACACGATTCACTTTCATACAACAATTATCATAGAATAACTATACATTGAAAATTTCAATTATAACAATGCAGTAGAAATAACAAGATCTATAAATATTAACCATGCACAATAGACATAATAACACAACACAAGAACACAAGAGTTTAACTTGGGAAACCCAAACTTGGGAGAAAACCCAACAACCTTTCTCTAGAA
>CBVK0100760685.1:4980-18022 GCA_900067695.1 Picea abies | reverse complement strand
TATTTGGAAAGGGACATTACGCTTGCTCCTTTAAAGACAAGGTAGGATACACTTTTTTCTGTTGCATGCACATATTGTGCCAGCAGTTCATCAGTCTACAAACCTGGTTGACACTTATATGGGACTTTATTACAACAATTAATTTTCCCAACACTACGCCCATGACAACCCCACATGCATATAAATAGAGGGAGAACTCTCAGATGAAAGAGGGGACACATTGGGAAATAAGTTTTGATCTACAACTTATTGTGAACCGATATTCTCAGAGCAACCACAAGCTAGAGTTTTCGACAGTCGCGACCATAGTAGAGGGAAGCATGAGCACCAGAGGAGGGGGTAAGGGTACCCTCTCATAAAAACAGGTAGTGGTAGATAGAGGGAAAGGACCAAGGAGAATTTTTTTTAAGTCACCAACGATAGGCACCTCAGGATCTGACCCTGGAATGGGTCAGGAAAGGGACAAAGGAAAAAGTGAATGCATGGAAGAGGAAACTAGAGAAACTTAGAACGAGAAGCAAGACACAACGAAGACCCACCAGGTAGAAGGGCACAAACCATGCAAACCTAAATCAACATTGATACCCAAGATGGTATTGGAGGATCCGCAGATGCAACTCTACAGGGATCAGATGAAGGTGCATCCGCTAATTTGCAAATTTATGGGCTTGTGGCCCACCGAAAGAGCGTTGTGCAACTGGATCAAATATCACTGGTAGCCAAATGGGGAAGTGGAGCTCCGCCTAGGCTCGAAAGGTTTCTTCACATCAACCTTCATAAACCTGGAGGAGAGAGATAGAGTTTTTTAAGGAGGGCCGTCAGCAGGACTCTATATGCAGCCATGGAAAGAGAATTTCTCCCAGAAAAAGAGACCTTAAAAAAGGTACTGGTCTGGCTGAGACTCTACTCCCTACCCTTAGACTACTGGTAACCCTCTACTTTTGAAGCAATAGGGAATAAATTGGGGAAATATATAAAGACCACATAAGCCACCTTGAAAGGGAGATACACGTCTTACACAAGAATATGTATAGAAATGGATGGGTCGGGAGCTCTCCCAGAAGCCATATGCCTTGAATTCAGGGATGAGGAATGGATCCAAAATATTGATTATGAACAGATCCCATTTCGATGTAGAAGATGCCATGAACATGGTCATTTGATCAGGGAATTCCCTCTCAATAAGAAGCAGGAAACAAAAAAACCCAAACCACAGCAAGATGAGGAAGGGTTTGTTAAACCAAACCCCAGAAGCAGAGCCAACAAAAAGCAGAGAAAATCCCAAGCATAAAATAATCCAGAGGTCCGGATTAACCCAAAAGGAAGGGATAAAACCAATAAAGGGGAAGAAGACAGGAAGGATACGAGAAAAGCATAGGAAGTCTGGGAACAAACACCAAACAAGCCCACCGATTGACCAAACAACTAGAAGGAACATGGAAGATGCACAACTCTGATGTAAGGGGAAATTAGAGACGACAATACCCCCATGCAAGATGCAGAGGGAGAGGCAGAAATGACAACAAGTGAAGTAGGCACAGAGGATTTGGAACTCAGAGACCTGGTGGAGAGGGAAGGAATAGATCTCACGAACATACTGGAGCAATGGAAAAGACAGGGAGTAGACAATGTACTGATAGAGCAACTAGACCGCATCTAGTACTTGTTCCTCCTAAGGGAGGAAGCCAAATCCAGAGTCCTAAAGTGCACACACAGGGAGATTGGACACCTAGGATTCAAAGCTGACAAGGTACAACCACAACTCTCACCCAAGCAGACGTGGAGGAAAAAAGGCAGGAAATCCAATAGTGTAGCCCTGCAGGAGCTTGGAGCACTACTGATAAACTCGGGTAAGATCAAAAAAATCTTTCCCAACTCCCCCCTGCAAGTTTAAAATGAAGGTTATAACTTGGAATATAAGAGGCCTAAACAACCCAAGAAAGCAACGAATCCTTAGAAAAAGCAACGAATCCTTAGAAGTAGACTAAAACAGGAGCAACCAAATCTCTGCTTTATTCAAGATACCAAGTGTAATATAGACAGAATGGAAACAATAAGTCAACAACAATGGTGCAAGTACAAGATGGTGGCTATTGGAGGCCAACAAATGGTAGGAGATATCCTCACCCTGTGGAACCCACAATTACTAATCCTAATAGCAGTGAAAGCGACAAGGAATACCCTTACAGTCTGCATGCAACTCATAGGGAACACAGAGGAAATTTTTTGCACTAATGTGTATGGACCTCACATGTCGAAGGATAGGCGTGGAATGCTAAGAGACCTAGATGATCTCAAAAATTAAGCCAACAAAATCCACTAGATCCTAGCTGGGGATTTCAACATCATCACGTCACTTGCGAAGAAAAAATGAGGTACAATAATATTGGATAGAGATGCAGAGGAGTTCTCAATTTTTATAGACACAACAGAGATGGTAGATCTGAAAACCAATAATGGTCAGTTCACGAACAATAAGCGAATGATCTAGCATCGGGTCGCAACAAGACTCGACAGATTCCTAGTGTCAGAGTCAATCATAATGCAGGGGATAACCCTAGACTACAACATTCTCCCATGGGGGGGATTTGATCACTGGATAGTACAATTAGAAGCTGGCTTTTAGACCACACCAAAAAACCGACCCTTCAGATTTGAGCAATTCTGGGTGGAACACCCAACTTTCAAAGAAAAGATCAAATAATGGTGGAGTGAGGAGCAACTAGAGCAAGGGACAAGGATGTTCCAACTCTACAAGAAACAAAAAAATATCAAATATAGGCTTAAGGAGTGGAACAAGGACACCTTTGGGAGTATAAACCAAGAGAAAAACAAAATTGAAGAAAAAATGAAAAATCTCCAGGAAACCTGCATTTTGGAGGGCTACAATGAGGAGCGAAAAAAGGAGGAGATCCAGATGACCCAGGATTGGGATGAATGGTGCAAGCAAGAAGAAAATCTTTGGTGACAAAAGTCTTGGGTCAGATGGCTAAAGGAAGGAGAAAGGAACACCAAGTTTTTTCATAGAACAACCATGGCCAGAAGAGCCCACAACAAAATCTTGAAGATAAGGGACTAGAATGGCATAGAAAGAGAATCCCATCAGGATATCGAAATAACTCTAGTAAACCAATTCCACGGGATAGCCCAGGAACCTAACCAAGATAGAATGGAGGACATACAAAAGGTAATCCAACATATCCCTCACCTAGTAACAGATGAACAAAACCATAACCTGATCAAACCCATTGCAAAGGAGGAAATAGACCAAGAACTCCAGGAAATGCCCAAAGGAAAATCCCCAGGCCCAGATGGTTTCATAGTGGAGTTCTTCAAAGACTCCTAGGAAATCGTCAAACATGACGTTTATAGGGTAGTGGAAGACTCTAGAAGGTCAACCTCCATTCTGAAGGCACTAAATGCTACGTTGATTATACTTATCCCCAAAGGAAATGAAGCCAAAACCCCTAATTGTTACAGACCTATAGCACTATGCAATGTGGTGTATAAGATAATTTCCAAGGTTATAGCAAATAGATTGAAACCACTCCTACCCACACTGGTTTCACAAGAGTAGGAAGGTTTCATGGAAGGAAGGCAAATAATGGACAACATTATCCATGCTCATGAACTTATCCACACCCTGACGCTACATACAAGAGGAGGAATGATAATACAATTGGACCTCGCAAAATCTTATGACAAAATCAGCTAGCACTATATGGTCAAGACCCTAGAAGCCTTCAGTTTCACCCAGCACTGGATCGGATGGATTGTCAACCTAGTTTCCACAACAAGATTCTCGCTACTAATAAATGGAACCCCTGCTAAACCTTACTAGACCATGAGAGGCATCAGGCAGGGAGACCCGCTGTCCCCCGTTATTTTCATATTAATGATGGAAGGACTCAGTCGAAGCATAAAAAGTGCAACCACAATAGGGGAAATATAAGGTATCAAACCCTACAATAATTGCCCAATTTCTACACACCAATAGTTCATGGATGATACCTTACTACATGGCACACCCATGGTCAAAGAAGTGAAATCCTACAAATGAATCTTAGATGAGTTTGGGGAAGCCTCTGGGGCAGAGATAAGTTAGTCCAAATCTATGATCTTCTTCTTTAATACCAACCCTTCTATCCAAAGGAATTTGGCCAACATCTTGGGCTTTGAACGCAAAACCCTCCCAACCAAGTACTTGGGCATCCCCTTGACAGATAAAGCCTACAAGATGTCAACTTGGGAAGGAATAATCAACAAGCTATAGGACCGAGTAAAAAACTGGACGTACGGGTCCCTCAACCCAGGCGAAAGACTTATCCTAACCAAGTCGGCTTTGCAATCTATCCCAACTTTTATGATGTTAGTCTTCCCCGCCCCCAAGGGGATTATACAAAAAATAAGAACCATACAAAGGGAATTCATGTGGAGAGGAGAGGAAACAAGGAAAAAATGGGCATTGGTGGCTTGGGAGAAAGTATGTAAGCCAAGAAGCAAAGGAGGCCTGAGACTACATGACCCGCAAGTGACCAACGAAGCCTATGGAGCGGAACTCTGGTGGTGATGGGTCAAAGAAACAACCACACCATGGGTCAACCTATGGAAGGAAAATTATGCCCCGGAGATTAGTGATCAAGATAAAATCTGCTTCAGAGGCACCAGGGATGGTTCTGCCATCTGGAACTTAGCCTGGTGCAAAAAGACCTGGATCCAGACACACAACTTTTGGGAAATAAGGAATGGCAGAACCGCCCAATTCTAGGAAGATGCCTGGCAACAGGAACCCAAAATGGAAAAACTTGGTTGGGAAAGGAATGAAAGGTATGCCTTTATGGGAGATCCATGATCACTGGGACAAAATCACCTTTGGGGAAACCCCTTAAAAAATAAACATCAGGGATAGAAACATACAAATGAGTAGCAATTACAGATACCAGGAAGGGGCGAATAGAGGTGGAGGACGAAGTCACGACAGAAGCCACTGCATTCAAACATATATGGTGCGAATTAAGAACACATAGAGTAAGAGGGGGCCCCAGGGGGAGGAACTCCCAACAAGTGCCCGAAAGATCACTAGGATGGAACAGGTGGCTAGAGAGGCAAAAGGCACCTTTCTTGAGCAGGTTGATACAAAAGGAAAGGTAGTCATCGACAGATGGGAGTGGGAAGTCAACAACAAGCACCAAGAAAAATCCTGGGCATAACTCATCAAAGAAGCAGATAGGATAAGGGACCCAGGGGCCACACTGCCCAGGAAAATCCTCTACCACAAAATGGTGGAGGAAGCTTGGCACACAAAAATGCTGATAAGCAAGCTGAGAGCTGACAAGAGCGAGACCAGTAGGGGAGGAAAATGAGGCCACAAGAAGGAACACATAGAAATTTTGAGCCACCTTAGTAACTTGGAGGCCAACATAAGACGAATAGAAGAGGACCAGAGGAACAAGAGTGAAAAATTGGAAAGACTGGCAGGCCAATTCCAACTCTACCTTCGTTATGTCCACCACATGGAAATCACTCTAGCAGACCGACGTGACACACCAGCCTGCATTAGAAGGACGTGCACGGTGGAATAGAAAAAGAGAACGTAGCAAGGAAGAAGGAGAGGAAAGCAACCCAATCCTCTTGGACTAGCGCATCCCCAACTGAAGGTCCTTTTGTCTATCAGTGTATGAGAAACCCTTGTTATGCTTTCTTGGCTTTATTTTTTGTCTTATGTATAGGTTTTTCAAACGAATTTTCGGAGACTGGGTCGGTTTCCCCGAGTGGCGACCTAGGCCTCCCTCCGCCTATGTAGACAGCGCAACTTCAGAGCCCCTAACCTGGTTTCCTTATTGGCAGATCAGGGGTAGACCCTTCATTCTTTTTGTACTTTAATTTTCTCAGTAATATAGAATCTGAACTCACTTACAAAAAAGAAAGAAAAAGGGGACACATTGGAACTGATATTCCATATCTTCCCACTGAATCGTAGGCCCTTCACTGAGCTCATTGGCTATCGCTTGCTAGAAGGATAAAGCCTTGTATTTCCATCATGAATTGAATCCCTCTCTCTCTTTCTCTCTAAATGTCTATGCTTCTTCAACTGCATTACCTAGATTTGATTTGAGACTCTGATGCTGCTAGGAGATTGTAGAGAATGCATGATGATACATAGTCATATGTACTAGTAGATTGTGCATAATGCAGGATTAACAAAACATAATTGACAGACTCTAGTAGTGCAATGGACACCTTCCCATTTGTCTGCAACAAAATTATGCAAATTGTCTCTGTCTACATGCATGTTTGACATAGTAGGAGTAAGACCAAGGCAGGTGGAAGATGGCTTGGTCACTTGTCAAATATGTCAGGTAAAGATGATAGATCATGAGTCGGTAGGTGAACCATTTGTGACGAGTACTTTTTCTCACAAAACGACATTTGAAATATTTAGATTTACTCATACTATTGTGAAGGATACCATGTAAATGTTGAAAATAGACTTTGAATATCATAAATCTCCTTGCCACCTATCATCTTATTTCAACCAATTCATTCCTTTCGTTGCCAGATACTATATTACTTCAGTGAAAAACTTGTCATAATGACCCCAAAAAATATCTAAAGTGTTTTTATATGCCTTATAACTAGACATGGGTAGGAATTCTACACTTCAAATTTCAATGTGTGGAAATTCAAATTTCCAAATTTAAAATATGAGCAAATATCTTAAAACTATTGTTTGTTTTTATTATTCAAATTTATAATATAGAAATTACTTTGAAACATAAGATATGAATATGCAAGACAAACCACCAAATATATTTCTATTTAATATATCTATAAACTGCTCGTGAAAATGCCATCCTGAAATGAATTGCATGCAATGATAATGATGTTGGCATCACTCACATTGCAAGTTGGTTGATTCTCAACATCTCAATATCATTTTTTTGTTTGGTATTGAATTTCAATATGTGATTCCCCCGGGGAGCATGGAGAGGAGGATATGCATATATATAATTATCTTGAAAATTGGTGATGATATTGAAACTTTCAATCATTTAAAAACTTCTTCAAGCCCAAGAAAGCCACTATTAGCTACCATTTAAAAACTTCTTCAATCCAAAGCAAGCCATGATCAAAAAATTGAAAAATTAATTATCTAATATAAAACTTAGGAAAACGGAAAAAAATAATTATAGTCAACGGAAAAGATGATACACAATCAATAACAATCTCATCACAATACACCGTGCAACATGTATAATAATATTGAAGAACCATTACTCTAAAAGAAAAATAATGTATCAAGGTATTACATTGATATGGTGTTTTTTGAGATGTTTTGTTGCAGTATTAGTGACTATGAACACTTTTGCAGTCGCTTCCAACACTCGGATCTGTCATGAGTGACGTCAATTGGTCTGGATAATCATTAAATTATTATAAATTATTTTAATCATTAAAATACAATTTCACTTACATTTAATTATATAAATAACCAAATAATATGTTATTAGCAACACTTGTTACGAAAAAGCTTTAATCCAAAAACTCTCATGGTAACTACTACACCATCTGCCTTAAACAATTAACCATAAATAGACTTCACTATCCCTCTTCCTGTTTTTATCCAATGCACAATTCTATGCATGGTATTAATTACAATTAACTGGTGATGGGGAACTGGTCATACTCAACATTATGTCTTATTTACAGTTAACTAATGAAGTTGAACTGGTCATAATCAACATTCATCGTTCATTGTTTAATTACAATCCATTGAACTAAATACGTTAGCGAACCACCCAACCCCACGAATTAGGGTTGCTAGTGGTACCCATGTGTGAAACCTATGTAACATTAATGTAAGCAGAGTTAAGTAGAGTTTAATGTAAGCATAGTTTTGTAAGCAGATTTTATTGCTTAGTGTAACCAAACTTCGCTTTACAATAAACTTCTGATTTTTCAATGAGGCAGGGACTAGCTGTTTTGCAACTATTTCCCTTGTTTATAGTATGATTAAGGAATGAGAGGACATGTGACAATCATATTGTATTTCATTTGGAGAGACCATACGTCTAATCTTATTTAAAATACAATATCACCCCACACGCTTTGAAATGAATGAAATTCCCAACAATGTACATCATAGTTTTGCACCACCACTTCATCAATCGCTAAAGCCTTTTTCGGGCTCTTATAAATATGAGGCCTGGCCATGGAAGCATGTGATAGCAATGTATAATCTGTATTATCACAATATGTCCAATTTATTTTAAGTTATTGGTGGACATTTGGAATAGTCAATATTGCAATACAACTTGTATCATAATAAATATATTTGAATGGTAAGAAAATATATTCAAAATAATAATCAAAGAAGTTTCCTTCACCACAATAGCAGAAGACATTAATGACTAATCAATTGACATATTAAGCCAAGCAGTTTTGGTCGTGGTCTCCAAGAGAGAGTTTATTATCTAACAACATATTATATGATAAAGTGTTGAAGTGTGTTCTCTTCATGCATATTGACATATGTCTTCACATGTAATTTAATGGCTAGTGGTGTGCCATAGTGAGGCCATGACCTGTGCCCTAGCCATCATGAATAGCATGCAGATGGAACCCAACATGTTGTGTCCTAGCCATAGCAACTTTTTCTTCTACTTCTTCTCATGGACATGGACTTTCTGCTTCAGGTTTCTCCTTCAATGCAACTTATACTTCTTCTTATTTCAGTGGCTTACTGATTATGGAGCATCTTATTTTTCTCTTAACGAATGAAACACAAAAAAAATATTTGTTGGTGATGATATATCTCTTAATGTTGTAGGGTTTGGAACAGTTCAGGTAGATAATGACCATTTCAATAATGTATTATGGGTTCCAATTATTTCCTGCAACCTTATATCAGTGTATCAGATCACTCATTCAGGTGAAGGTAAAACTGTAGAGTTTTCACTTCACCAAGTTGTAATCAAGGATTTAAAAGATCCTAAGCATGTCCTTGCAACTAGAATTGTTGATGGTATTACTAGGTTGTACAAATTTTACAACTTTGGGTTATCATCTTTTCCATCGGTTTTTGTTGCTCATAGCGATGACTTGAGAAAACTATGGCATGAGCAGTTTGGTCATCTAAACTATCGCTCATTGCATCAATGATGTAATCGACACATGGTGACTGGTCTTCCTCTCATTTCTTGCAAAAATGGTGTTTGTGTCGGTCGTGTTCTCGACAAACATCATCAAAATTTTTTTGACAAATGTGCCTCTTGACATGCCTTGGCCCCTTAGCAACTTGTTCATAATGACTTGTGTGGTCCCAACTCCCAGGTGCAACATCCAAGGTGCAAGGTATGCCAAAGGGCGTCAAGAGGCATTCCAAGTCATCTCAAAGTCCAACGCTCATCATCAAGGCTCTAACATCCTCCATGAAGTGTAGGGGGGGACATCACCAACATCCTCCAAAGGACTATCTCAAGGGGTGCATCATCATCAAGAAAGGGCTCAAAGAATCAAGTGAGATCAATCATCGTGGATACAAGAGTCATTGGAATAATAAAAAGAAAGTCACAATTTAATGCAAAAGCCACATAAGTAATTCACATTGGGTATCTTCTTCAAAATTCACATTAGCTTATGAATTTATGCAATTTTCCAAGTTTAGATATGGGAGGACCATCTTAGAACCCTATTAGGTGTGACATAACCCGAGTAGAGGAGTATTTCCTGAGAAACTAATCAAAGTGTTAGTACGAGTGAATGGTATGACATGGGTTTTACTTCATATTCATGGTGTCATTTACATGTAAGTCCACATGTAATGTTCCTCTACATGAATGCCTTTATAGAGGAAGAGCTTGGTGCGTTGAGTTACCCTTTTCTCGACACTATTTCTTTCCATGGCCCTATCTTGCCTTTTGATATTCATTATTTTACTTTGCAAGATCCTTTTCAGTTTTATGCATTCATTACATCGAGATAATTCAATTAAGTCCTTTTCTTTTGATATCCATTAATTACAGTAGGACTTGGAGGGATGGCCTCATAGTGAGGGGGTAGAGCTCAAGATAACTTGGATTTTGAAGTATCATTCATATCACTTTATTATTCTTTCTCATTTTGAATTGATATCATGCTCTTTCCATTATTTTTTACCAGTTGCATCAACCTTGGGCATTCAAGCCCCTTCTCATAGGAGAATGAAGTACAAACCTTTTTGGGATACATGTAACAACCATTCCCAAAAGATAGGAAAAAAAGAGGAATGCAGATGGAAAATGTTAAGTATGAGAAAGTATGGGTGTGTTACCCCTATCAAGGTCTCCCAGTAGTACTTGTAATGTCCCCCAGCCCAACCAAGGGACATTACGGTGCAAAATACTCATAAAATGAAATTTTACAACTAATTAATTAATTCCTTTACAACTAATTGTTTTCCTATAGCTTACAACTACAAATTACAACCTGATTTAATTTCTAACTATTACCATTATTCATATGCATCTACGACATGCTAAAATGATCATGAAATGCAATCAATAACTCAAGCATAGTAGCTTATAACCAATCTTATACACGGAGTTCATGCACAACATTTATACACATAAAAATAACACATTAACAAGATAAAACACTTATGTTTTAAATCTGTTGTGCAACTAGCTATTTAGGATGGACGTTCCACCCAACCATAGAATTTGTGTTCAAAATATCAACAATAAATCATCTGGGAGCTGAAGCTAGTAATCCAAAAAAGAGGGTGGTCTCTCACAGTGCACTCACAGCTGATAAAACTCACAACCCACTGATACCTTCCTACAAATATCCTGATTTTCCGCCAGCTCTCTTCCTCTTGACCTGCCCAACCCAAGGAATGTACCCCTTCACTGATCTCAATCTATCGGACGTCCTATTTGTTTATCAGGGTCTCTATGGCACATGTAGTTAGGAATCTCTCAACTGGGAACTCAAGGGAACTTCCTGCTAGGAATAACTACCAATAAACAACAAAAAACACTTGTTGTTTTAGTGCAAGTCACTCAGGAGTTCACTCTTTAGGCCTGACAAAATTATTCTCCAGTCTTCAGCTCCAATACATTCCATATGGCTAAACTAGCTCCAATCTATTTTCCTTCCTCTCTACTTGCTCCTCATGCACAAAAACGCAATGTGTAAAAGAAATTGTCCCAACCTATACAAATTTCTCTCCTTTGGCTTGTTTGCTTGACTCACACTTCCCCAAGATAATTGTATTCAACCCCCATGTTCCCAATAAATTTGGGATGTGACTACTTACATCCACCCTCTTACATATATTCAATGATTGGCTTTGGGAACACTCAATCAAAAATTGGAAGGTTCATATACAAATACCAATTTTAGAAAAATGGGTTGAATTAATATACATGGGTAATTCTCCCTTGGACCCCCTCTTGACCATTATCCTAGATTCTCCCCTCTCTTGTGGATTAATTCAACCCCCCATCTTTGTCCATGTCCCCTTAGCATCCAAAATCACATTTTATTACTAAAACATAGAAATACAATTCATATATTACATCGCTTTAGTCGTAGCCACACATTATATCTACATAAGCATTACTTAAACTGAGGATTATAGTGGGGATGTTACATTCCCCCTCCCCTACAATTGTGCATCATCCTCAATGCTAACTATGTTGATATACATATATGAAAATTTAGATCACAATACTTAGAAAATAAAATTCTGCAATTTTATACTCTAACAACAGTTCCAACTCCTATTCATCTCAACTCCCTGACCCAATGAATGTGTGCCATTCATTTATTAGGGCTGATCCAAGGCATGTACCATATGTTTGTCAAGGCTAACCCAAGGAATGCACCATTATTTTATCAAGGTCCCCAATGTAATTGGCTAGGACTCTGAGATGTCGTTCCAGAACTCTAGTTGCTCAAAATGGAGTCTTGCATTCCACTTTCTTTAAAATCGGCAAACAATTGTGGGCATGCTTCCTGCATGTCTTCTTCATGCTTCCATGTAGCATCTTTAGGACCATAGGAGGTCCATTGAACCTTTACCATCCCCATGGCCTTGTTCCTAAGCACTTCGAATTTCCTGTCCAAGATGTGTACTGGTTCCACCCAGAAATCCCCTTTGTGCTCTACCTGGATCACATTCCAATCAATTATGTGGTTAGGGTCAAGCACATATTTCTTTAATAGTGACACATGAAATACATTTTTCACTCTCATGGATGTAGGAAATTCTATCATGTATGCAACTGACCCTATCTTTTCTAATATTTCAAAAGGCCCACAATTGTATCCTTCAATAAATATGATATATGCAACAATATTGAACATCCAATACCATCTCAAGAGATAAACCCTAGCTCACAAAACATACCTCAAACAAGATGTGCCATATCTCTCATAAATAGACCCCAACCATGTTGTTGTTTTGATTATGTTTCCACGATTCTACTGCCACGATTTTTATGCCACACTTTTTCTTTCGCAATTTTCCTCTCACACTTTTTCTACCTCGATTTTTCTGCCACACTTTTTCTGTCGTGATTTTCTTGCTGCAATTTTTCTGCCGAACTTTTCCTACTGCACTTTTTCTGCTGCAATTTTCCTACCACAATTTTCCTGATGCAATTTTTTGCCGCAATTTTTCTGCCACACTTTTCTTGCTGTACCTTTTCTGGCGCATTTTTCCTGCCGTGATTTTTCTGCCGCACTTTTCTTGCTGCACTTTATCTTCCACACTTTTCTCTATCAATAATACTGGCCCAAAATAACCTTTCAAAAAATAGATATTTAATGATATTCAATAGGTTCAAGTATGTTTAAATGAGAGAGCCTTACCTCTTATTTATACATTCATGTAGCATCCTCAAGGGGTTACCTTTTAACCATCTTAACCCACTTTCCTTATTTTAGGGTTAACCCACTTATAACCACTTTTCCACTTAACTTAACCACTTTCCACAATTAGTAATTTCTCCATTAACTTTATTATTTAAATAATTTCTTTTGCATCTACTTTGAC
>CBVK0100760684.1:0-10675 GCA_900067695.1 Picea abies | reverse complement strand
GGATCCTACCGAAACCCTACGTTGGTTCCCGACAGGTGGAAACCCACCTCTCGTTTCCTCTAGGCACCTACCGATGACTGAGGAGACATCCTTTTGGGGGGATCCTGTAGGTGCCTAGGAACCTTTTCTCCCATTGTCTCAGACATTGATGTCTTTTTTGGCCCTGGATCCTTCTTCTCTCCAGCTTTCCGCTAGCGGCCTATCTTCTGCAACTACTTCCCAGGGGTTTTAGGCTGCATCTCAGTTTGATTCACTAGGGACAGTAGGTCCTTTGTTAGGAGAGGGTTTTTTTTCCTCTTTTCATCCTATGAGATCGCTCCCGATGACTACTCTCCCCTGGGACTCCCCAGTTTCCTCTTTCCCCAGATTTCTTCCTAAGATCCCTTTATTCTCTCCTTCGTGTGAGGTTTCTATATTGGAGGAGGTTGAAGCAGCTTCACACCCTCTTGGTTCTCACAGCCCAGATATCAACTTCATAGGTTCCATTTTTTACCCCGACAAAGACTCCAAACTTCTCACTGAATATGTTATAGTAGGCTTGCCTCCGGGATTCATTGGCTCTTATCATCCACCATTGAAACTGAATGGGTGGGATTGTATTGGTGACAAAGGGAGTTGGGATTTAGAATCTCTCGGTTCAGCTGAGGGACTAGAACCTCTCACCACTAATAGGAAAAAGAAGAGAAACAACTGCATCGGGGACATCTCAGACTCCTCAAATCGCATCCTGGGCGAAGACCTCTCTATGGAAGAAGTGATGGAGAAATCAGTGGTGGGGATAGTTTATGGGTGACATTTTAGTGAGAAAACACTTAAAGTATGGGTGGCTACTGCTTGGGATTTGACACAAACCTCACCTTCACAAATTCCTCGCCTATCACAATGTTGGTTTCGGATTGTTTTTGCATAGGAATCACAAGCTTCTTTGGCCCTTTAGGGATGTTGGACCATTGATTCTTCCCTAGCCCTTCTTAATCTTTGGGATCCAACCTTCGATGCATCTAGAGAGCATGTGGAATCCTTCCCAATATAGGTCTGTCTGCTAGGGCTTCCACCCCACATATGGTCTATGAAATTTTTCCAAGCAATTGGGAACATGCTGGGCACTTATTTGGACACAAATTCTCTTTCAGGGAGACAGGGGAAATTTCATTGGACCAAATTTTAGACTCTCTTAACATCGGGGGAGGGATGCAGAAAGAACTTAATATCACAGATCGGGGCTGCACCAGGGCTCATATGCTTGATTATGAGGGAATTCCTTTTCATCGTTGGCACTGTCATGCTCATGGGAATATTATAAAATATTTCTCATTGCCACTCCATGGATTTCCATACACTTCTTGTCCTCTCTCTTCTACGGCTCAACATGATGGGCCCTCTCCTTCAAATTCAGCTTCACCCACTACTTCCTCTACCTCAGACTCACAACTCTCTCTAGGTAGAACCTCAGGGGGGGCTCCTCGGTCTTCAGGTGGTGCTACAATGTTCTCAGATCAGATGGCTATTAGCTGGGATTCCCCTTAGGCTCGGGAGAGAGAACCTATTCATCCTCAAGGTAAACATCAAGTGCCCTCATTTGAATATTATTTGAAATTTCCCTACACTATTCCTCTTTCAGTTTTGGATCCCCTTCAATATTTCAAATTCCTTAAATTGGACAACCCCCGCCTTTAAGGCCCCTCCACTCTACTCTTCCCCCGCTTTTCAAGTCATAATAATGCTCCCCACTTCCCTCCCTCGCTTCCCTCGCTATATGTTCTCCACCCCCCTTCCGATCCCCCCCACTCCAATTCCATCAAGGACCCCTCCTATGAATCCTTACAGGAACCCTCCATCCTTTTCCATCTCAGGAATATGACCATTCTGGGCCCTCCCCCAAAGGAATTTGGGCTTGGTCTAGATCTATACAGTGGATCCCTTCAGTGAGGTCAAGGGTGTACCTCCCTACTTTCCAAGGCTCAATATCGGGCTCGACTTGATATTGTATTTGGTCATAAAAAGTATTATTTTGGGGCACTTAGAGTAGAGCATGCCCTTGAGAAGGTTCCCCCATGAAATTGATCTCCTTCAATTGCAGGAGTCTGGAAAGCCCCCACAAGAAATCTTCTCTTAAACGGTTGATTTCCACTCAACAACTGGATATTATACTGCTCCAAGAATCTTTGGTAGACTCTACTACACTTTCTTCCACCCTCACCACATTGCTCCTGGGATGGAATTTTGATGGTATAGATGCTACGGGTAGATCAAGTGGCTTAGCTACAGGATGGTGCACCAGATCAATCAAACTATTAAACTCTTGGGCACTCAACTCTTTCTTAAGGGTTGAAATTTTCATGGAGGGCCTGGGTAAGGAGTTCATGATTTTGAACATTTATGGGATGTATATGGAAAGGACCCCCTTATGGGAATAAATCCTCAAACTCAAGCTAGTGAAGGCTGACAATTTAATTATAGGGGGAGATCTAAATTTTTCCTTAGGTGCGGTTGAGGTTTGGAGTCCTTCAACTTGCCTGAATCATCTCAGTACCTTTTTCACACGTTTACTATCTACCAATGGTCTATTGGACATTGCCCCCAACAAGCGCAACCCAACTTGGAGTTATATGCGTTCAGGGGATGAAAGGGTAGCAAAACAAATCGATCAATTTTTGGTTGCAGAAGCACTAATGGAGGTCAAATTTCAAGTTATACAATGGATCGGTGCTGGTGGAATTTCTGACCACTCCCTGATCTATCTTTCTCTGGAGGGACGGACAAATAAGACTCCTTCACCTTTTAAATTTAATGCTTCATGGCTTACATATCATAGTTTTCTTGCACTAGTTCAGTCAAATTGGAGGCCTTATGATCCCATCTCGGGATCTCCGGAAGGTCTGCACTTTACGAAAAATGTCAAAAGAATCAAAATACTGACTATTCCCCGGGCATGGGATAAAGGTAAAAGGGAGGAAATAGAACTATAGAGCACAAAAGAACAAATCGAGACATATACCTCTTGTCTGATGTGGGATTCCTCTCTGACTCTTCTCGAGACTCTCTAAGGTCTTTAAAATCTAGACATAAACAAATTATAGTAGTTCAAGAGGTGATTTGATGGTTAAAATCCCTGGCCAATTGGATTGAAGAGGGGGATGAGAACAATTTTTTTTTCCATGCTTTTGCAAAAGGATGCAAAGCCTCAAATACTATTTGGAAGATGTAGGATCACGAGGCTACGGATGTAGCATCCTTTGATGGTTTAGCATAGATGGGAAATAATTACTTCAAATCCTTGTATAAAGCTGAACAAAGGGTGAATATCACTAAGATCATTTGACCGACCCTCTGTTATCCTAGCTTTGTGAATGCAGAAAAAAATAGAGAACTTTTCAAGGAAGTCAAAAAACTGGAATTAAAGGAGAATCCTCACATATTTCAAAAGGATAAGACCCCATGGCTAGATGGATGGCTAATAGAATTCTATCTCAGATTCTATGAATTGCTAGGAGCTGACCTCCTCTAGGTGGTGGAAGAATATAGAAGATGAATTGCTAGGAGCTGACCTCCTCTAGGTGGTGGAAGAATATAGAAGAAATGGTATGATGCATATTCCCTTCAAGTCAACCTTCCTAGTGTTAATTCCAAAAAAGGACGATCCCCTCTACTTTGAGGATTTTAGGTTGATCTCCATGTGTAATTGCATTTACAAAATTGTGACAAAACTCATTTCCAGACGCCTTAAACCCATACTCTTGGAGGATATTTCAAAAGAACAATTTGGGTTTTTAAATGGCCGATAGATACACAAATCTATCGGGGTGGCTCAAAAAGGCCTGCAAAATCTTAGAACTTTGAGGTCCAAAGGGGTTTTCCTAAAACTCGATCTCTCAAAGGACTTTGATTCGGTAAGCTTGTCCTTCATCAGGATATTTCTTACACATTTGGGGTTTGAGGTACCCTTCATTAGGTGGATAATGGATTGTATCTCCTCAGTTTATTTTCTGGTACTGATTAATGGAGCAACCTCTCCCTTTTTCTCCTCAAAAAGGGGGCTAAGGCAAGGATTCCCCCCGTCACATATCCTCTTTCTCCTGATAGAATTAGGATTAAGTAGGGACATTGTTTCAACCACCACCTAAGGGGAATTCCAGGGTATACAAACCTCTCCAGATTTTAGAATTACTCATCCACTTTTTGTAGATGATGTCCTAATTTTCTGTAGTGGCAAATCTAGAGATGCAGAGATGTTAGTATAAATAATCCATATTTTCTGAAGTTCTATAGGGATGATCATCAACTCAAAAAAATACACTTGATCTCTAATTAGGATAGATGATTCCACCTTGGTGCTTTATATATCCCTCTTCCTCTTCCCTCTACTGGAATTACAACAAAGGATTAAATATATTGGCTTCCATCTTAAAGAAAACAAATACCTCTCAAGGGACTAATGTTGGCTCTTGGAGAAACTAAAAAAAATATTAAACCTATGGATTTTTTGGTGGTTCTCAAGGGTAGGTCGACTAACTTTGACAAAAGAGATTCTAGAGGCTATCCCAGTCTACTAGATGTCTATTCCTGGATTCCCAAAGGTAGTTTATAAAAAATCCGCAGATTATGCTTTCATTTTATTTGGTATGGAATGAAGGATCACTACAACTTACCTTGGAAAAAATGGGATAGGTTGCCTCTCCCAAAAGCATTGGGGGGCTAGGGACTAAAGACTATTTTCATTGTTTCCAAAGCCTTAGAAGAAAAAGCATGTTGGAGGCTCTTCACTACATCTAACTTATGGAATTAAGTGGTAAACCACAAATACCTCAATCTAGACTCGTTGGAAGATTGGATTCATTGGGCCAAAAATAATTTATCTAGATGTTCCATCATTTGGAAGGTAGTAATCAAATATTTCCATGTAATTGGCGATGGATTGGTTTGGAAATTTCTTGTAAACTGCTTGTAGGAGGCTATGTTAGACTCAAACCAATTTACAAAGAACTTGGGTAGAACAACTATCAACACATAGTCTCATCACTGAGCTGCTACTAAGCTTCCTCCTCTAATAGATTAGCTTTTGTCATATCCTCTTGTGCTGATTCAACTCCATCTTCTTCCAGCTGCTCCTTAGGTTGGTATGCTCCTCCATCTGTCTCCATCCTGATCTGTTGGATGTGATGTATTTTCAATATCACCCTTATCTGTAGGGATTAAAATTATTCATACAACTCAACAAAATCCATGATTTTTTCTTCCTCTTATACTATAGGATCCACTGTTGCAGTCATCTCTTGTTAAACCTCTTGGCTGAAAATTTTGAGAAATTCTAGTAAATTCTCTTCTCCTTCTGCTGGGGAAAACATATGTGTCTCCTTCTTCTCCTCCTCCTCTTTGAAAGTCTCTCTTGGCTTCCTTTCCTCTGCTGCATCCGCAACACTTATGCTAGCCTCTCCTTGGATTCTTGGCAGGAAATTTTTGATCCCCCCAATGATCATAATGCACCTATGATCTTCCTCTCTGATGGTGAAAGTATTTAACTTCTCATCATATTCATTAGCAAGGTCTACAAATCCATATGAATCTTAATAAATCAACACTCCTTGCTCACCTAAACTCACTTTTGATCTCCTGAGACTTTCAAACAGTCTCATTCTAATACCCTTTCCCCCTGGCAATCTAGGATTTTTTTGCTTCTCTTCTTGCAGTCTATGAGATCTTCAGTTGATCTCATCTCATTGCCCACCTGGAAATATGAAATTTCACTATTTTCCTCCTGATAGTCTGTGATATCCTCAATTTACCTTATTTCATTGCCCACTTGGTAACATGAATTCTCATCACTGCCCTCCTGGCAGTCAATGAGATCCTCCATTGATCTCATCTCATTGCCCACTTGGAAATTTGGAAATTCATCTCTATCGTCCTGGAAGTTCATGAGACCTTTATTTGATCTCCCTTCCTGATCACTTAGGTTTATCCCAACTTCTAGTTCACAAATGTAAACCACTTCCTCTATGTCTCTGAGGCTTCAACATGCCTCAAACACCTCCTTGATATATGTTGCTTCTTTCTGGCCAACAAATTTTGAACGTGTCATTTTACTTTCCTGTTCAGAGGCCATTTGTACCTCCAGTGTACCTTTTCCTCATATTGCATATTCAATGTCATTTGTTCCATTCTTTCTCTTATCTCATTGAGCTCCAGATCCATATCTGGTTTGCTTTTCTTCTTGTTGCCTTCTCTCTGACCATGTTCATGGCCTTCGTAGCCATTTTCACCCTCTTCTTTCCCTTCTGGCAAGTCTTTTGTTCACTCTGCAACTGAGAGAGTCTCCATATTCTCCCATAGCTCATCTGGTTGTTCAATTTGTTGTCACACACTTGTAACAATTCTTCGCATAGAGCATCAATGCTCTTTCTCCCTTTACCTGTTGTTTATAGGAATACTCCAATTTATGATACTGCTTGTCAGTAGAAATCTATCTTCATTCCATTTCTTTCCTTTTTCTTGAAATATACAGACATAAAAATATGCTCTAATACCACTTAATGTAGCCCCCCTCCCCTCCTGGGGGTTCTGTGACATCCCGATCAAGGATCTTCGATCAATGAGCTAGATTATCTCTTCAGACCCCCTGCTAGAACCCAAATAAATTTACATAGGCCCTTTCACCCTTGGCATAGGTTGTATGGCACCCTCAGGCTCTCTCCTTAGTGCCATTAAAATATCAATGCCAATGGGTGCTAACTCTTCTAGCTAATCCCCTTCCTTTCACATGACCACATATTACAACCATGGGCCATCTCCCTTCTCAACTTCATGCTTCATAACTTTTATGAGTTTCTTGCTCCCTTTTACCTGATCTCTGAATCGATGAATTATTCGGGACCGGATCTATGGTCCATGCTCTCCTTTTATGTTACCTTGGGCTATGACCCAGGGCTTAATCTCCTAGGTGCTCCAGACTCCGGGCTTTGGCCATTTCAACTATAGTCATCGCCAAATATTCCGAACCCCAAGCCATGAATATAATCAGTGTGAGGATCAATGGTCCCTACTACTTCTTCATATCAACGACCCTCAACTATTTTGGCTCTGGTGCTTCGGAAATTCTGAAACACTTCTCTACAGAACCTCCAAAGCATCGAGTCTTTGGAAAAAAAAATATTCTGCCAAGTGTCCTCTCTTAACAGACGTCCCTGATGACCTCGCGACTTCAGAATTCGCAAGTTTTCACTTCTCCTACCTCTATCTTTCCCAATTTTCTAATCAACAAAGTGTCGATCTCTCGCCACATGTCCTATATTGATGGACAAGCATGATTGCTTCGACTCCCAGCTCTTTGGGTGTTCTACTCCTTTCCTTTCCTCTAGAGGGTTATTCACCTAAAGTTTGTGGATATCTGCCACTTGTCCTTCCCAACACCAATGGCTAGGATCAACTCCTCTCTTCAGAGTTCAGAAGTTTCAGATCCTACTCCTTTCAAATTCTCTGAATCATGAATTTGTGAATTTGTTTATCTGTTGCCATGTCCCTGCCTACCAACCAACAACTAGGATCTATTCATGGCTTCTAAATTCATAAATTCAATGCTCCCCTACATTCTTCATCCTTTTCCTAGATTGTATGAATCTCTACCATGTTCTCTTCTAGATCTGATGGTCCAGAATCACTTTGCACTTAGCACTTCATGAAGTTTGAATTGTTCTCCTTGCAAATATTCCAAAGTCTGAATCCTTGAACTCCTGAATTTGCTTCCACCTGTATCCCTAGACTATGGACAATCCCAACATGCTTTGGGACTTTGGGACTTCGTGATTCCTCTCTCTTATGCAATTTCAAAGGACTTAGGGCTCGTGTGTGTACCTATGGATCCAACGATTGTTGGTCTATGTGCTCAGATCCAATGGATGGGATTTGTTCCTCTCCTCTACGCGATCCTTCTATATGGATGTGGAATTCGACGTCCCAGATTCATTTCTTTATTGTTGATCTGACGGAAGTTATTTCTCCTCCTCCTAAACTTGCACTTTCTCCTGAATTGGGGAAAATTTCAAAGTGTTAAAGGCTGCAGCCTATGATCTTTCTCTTGTGAGTCTGATTACTCTGGGTCTTTCCTGCACTCTTGAAAATGCTATTGCTTCTAATATTTTGGATTTACTCAATTTCCCAAGGGCTCTACCCTTTTCTTCCTCCAAAGGAACCCTTGTGCCCTCCTGGTGACCCAACAAACTTCTCATCTTTCGAACTTGAAACAATCACTTCTGCAGGTACTGCTTGTGATTGACTAGCCTTCAGATGGTTGTATTTCAACACATCGTGTGAGTATTGGCCTAGTGCACCCCTCACACAGGTCTTCCTCCAAATCATTAAACAACTTTGTTTCACCTTGAGCTTCAACTATTCGAACCTCAAGTTCTCTATCCCCTTTGTTCCTCGAAGGGATATACGTGCCCTCTTGGAAACCTTCTTCGCAAGCACTCCTTGCTCAGATTTCCAGAGTATTTAGTAAATCTATGAGTGTATTCTCCTTGACACTTCTCTTCTCTCTGAATTCGAAACAAATTTCTTTTGTGCACTCCTTTCACCTTCTCAATTCCCTCCTGGTAGAGCTCTACAAAATCTTCAACAATTTTGTTTCTCTATGCCTCCTTTTCACAATTTTTCCTCCAAGGTATTTAGCCACCATGAGGATTCTCCTTTAGTCTATAAATGTTCTGGTGTGCCCTCCTGGTATGTTCTTTTCTGAATCCACATAGTTCATATGTGCACTCCTTGTGTTGGCTACAAAACCTCAATTATTTTGTTGTGCACTCCTTGCACAGTCTAAAGAATCCAGAATGATATTTCAAACTCAAACAAAGATAGAGAAATATATCTTCCTACTGCAGATGAAACCTATCATACACCTACAACATGCATTCATGAGACACATAAACACATAAACAATCATATGCGGGAAAAACTGTTGTCTTTTTCATTAATATGAAAATATGATTACAATACGTGCAAGCTGAACTACAACTAAGTCTCACCTCTCTCAGGCTCTCTCAAATAAATATTTTAGCTCCTATTTCTAAGCTTCTGAGCTTCTCAAGCTCTTGTCTCATAATCCTCGTCCTAACTCTCATCTCTCAGAATCATTTCTTCCAAGAAGGCTCCTCAATCTTATCCTCTCTACTGCCTTAGTGCCATCACTGTCTCAGTTAAGACACCTTATCCCCATGACTTCTTACAATGAATGACGATCTAGACCTACCTACAATCAACCATTAAGGTGACCCTATACACTACCTGTAAAAAGGTATGGCTTGGATTTACTCATCCTTACAACACAAATCCATATGGGATCATATTTCAAATTTAAAAATGGGAGGGTCGGTGCCTCTCTGTTTCTCCAATGCATGCTTATGTGTTGTCTTGCTGGCACATCTACTGATGTGGAAGGATGCTCCTGCATCATACTCCACTAATGAAAAAAATTCATGAGCTCATGCTCATGAGCTCTCCAGCTCTATTGAAATCCTTCTGGATCCCAAACTTCTCCATGGAGCTCTCCTCCCACTCCTCTTCTTTGCTTCTGTTGTTTCTAGTGTTTCTTCTTCTTCTTGTTCCCTACTGCTCTGGTAGGCTCTCCTATGTTTAGCTTCCCTTTGATGATTGCTTCTTGTGTTGACCTCAACATTGGCCTCCTTGTCTCCTCTATCACCTTGTCTAGCTGGTTTATTGGATGGCTCTTCTTATGCAGTTTGCCTTGCTGCATCTTCTCCTTGTCAGTGGGTAGATCATCTTGATCCCCCTTGTTTTTTTCTCCATATCCTATGGCCTTAGCTTCCCACCTTTATGTGGACTCTAGCTCTACAGTCTCATCACTGAGCTGCTGCTCAGCTTCCTCCTTTGACATATTAGCTTATGTCATCTCCTCTTGTGCTAGTTCAACTCCAGCTTCCTCCAAATGCTCCTTGGGATGGTATTCTCCTCCATTTGTCTCCAACCCGACATTTTGTATGTGATGGATTTTCACTGTCACCCTTCACTCTAGGGCTTCAAATTATTCATACAAGTCAGCAAAATCCATCGTCTCTTCTTCCTCTTCTACTACAGGCTCCAGTGTTGCAGTCATCTCTCGTTTAGCCTCCTGGCTGAACATTTTGAGCAATTCTAGTGAATTCTCTTCTCCTTCTGCTGAGGAAAACATCAATGTCTACTCCTTCTACTACTCCTCTTTGACAATCTATGCTGATTTCCTTTCCTCTGCTGCATCTGCAACACTTATTCTATCATCTGCTTATCCATTTGGCATCAATGTTTTGATCCCCCCAATGATTAGACTGCACCTTTGATATTCCTCTTTTATGGTGGAAGTATTTAACTTCTCATCATATTCATTCACATGGTCTACAAACCCACATGAATCTTCATATATCAGCACTCCTTGCTAGCCTGAACTCACTTCTGAGCTCCTAATACTTTCAGATAGTCTCACTCTAATTCCCTTTCCCCCCTGGCAATCTAGGATTTTTTTTCTTCTCTCCTAGCAGTCTATGATATCTTCAGTTGATCTCATCTCGTTCCCCACCTAGAAATATGAATTTTCACTGATGTCCTCCCGATAGTCTATGATATCCTCAATTTACCTCATTTCATTGCCCACCTGGCAACATGAATTTTCATGACTTCCCTCCTAGCAGTC
>CBVK0100760679.1:0-16531 GCA_900067695.1 Picea abies | reverse complement strand
TACATAAGCTAAGGTAAGGACTTTGGGTTATAATAAAATATTATAATATTATTGGCTTTGGCCCCCTTGGACCCCTTATCTTTGTCTCATTCCTCTCTCGTCCCATATTTTTAGTCCCCCTTGTCTCACAACCAACGATGTATTTTTTTATCAATAACTTTAGTTTACATCATTTACACTCCTTGGCCCTTGTCCATACTATTTGGCTCATAGAGTAATTCACATATTTACATTACATCACATTCTGGGGATCAAAACTAGGGTGTTACATTCCCCTCCCCCTTATTTTTCACTTTCCTCATTGCACATCACCCTATAAGTGTTCATATATAAAAATAGTTTACATCAAAATTTCAAAACAAATGCAGGTATGCTTCCTAAATTGCATTTTCTAGCTCCCAAGTTGCGTATTCAGGGTTGTGGTAGGTCCATTGGACATTTACCTGCTCGATGGATTTTTTCTAGAGCACCTTGACTTTATGGTCCAGGATATGCATTGGATCTACCTGAAATTACCCTTCTGGCTCCACCTGAATTATAGTCTAATCAATGATATGGTTAGCATCATGTATATACTTTTTCAATAAAGAAACATGAAATACATTATGCACATGCATGGATGAAGGAAATGTGGGCATATAGGAAATTATCCCTATTATGTCTAGTATTTCGATTGGCCCACAATATCTGGCTTCCAACTTGGGACAACTTCCCAACTTTAGTGAACTTCTCTTTAGTTTTACTTAAAAAAAAACACGTTCTCCCACTTGGAATTCTCTTGCTACTATACCTTTTTTTGAATTTACCTATCATGGGATGCCTTCGAGTTCTTTTTTATTTTAATCATTTTCTCTTTCGTATCCTTGAGAATTTTAGGCCCAAGTACTACTCTGTATGTTGGATTATACAAACTCACTGGAGTATTTCACTTTCTACCATACAATGCTTCAAATGCGCTCATTTTCAATGATGCTTGATACCCATTATTGTATTCAAATTATACTTAATGTAAGTTCTCTTCCCATTTAGATGGCTTGTCCATCACATACATTCTTAACATGTCTTCATTTACTTGGTTAGCCCTATCTATCTACCCATCTAAGTCTTGGTGATGCGTTGTATTAAAATTTAAATTTGTTCCAAATCCTTTGAATAATCCCTTCCAAAAATTTGATGTGAACTTGAAATATCTGTCAGAAACAATTTCCTTAGGCACACCATGTAGCCTGACAATTTCCTTCCTGTAAATCTCAACAATGTTGGATGTCTTGTATGTTAACTTCAGTGGAATAAAATGGGAAACCTGTGTGAGTGTATATACTACTGGCATAATGGAATCATGGTGTTTCAGGGCTAATCCCTTGATTGGGTCCTCGTTTACCTTGCAACTTGCTTGATTTCTAAGTCAGGGCCAGTTACCAAATTGGGACCCTTATTTCCCACTTTGAGAGATAGGGGACAAAACTTTCTAAGAAAAATACACCATGTTAGAGAATTTTGGAAAATGATAATCACATTATTGGAAATTGATAATGACACAATTGGAAACCAATAATTACACTATTGAAAACTAATAATCACACTTTTGAAAACCAATAATCACACTTCTAGCAACTAATAATCACACTTTTGAAAACCAATAATCACACTTTTGGAACATGATTTAAGTATAGATACTCACTAGGGAGTCTAAGTTTAATGAAATGGGTTTTTTTTGCAAAAAACATGGAAAATTAGCACATGGGCGAAATTTAGCCCCTAAATTTTTCCTTGCTCTTATTTTATTTGATAGTTAAGTAATCATCTATAATAATATTATGAAATGAACATTGCCCTAAACATACAGTTATAGCATAAAAAAAAATGATACATCCACAATCCAAAATAAGATCCTAATAAGGATGAAGTTATAAAGAGATCCGCCATCTATGATGAGGAAAGATTATATAAGTAGGATGCATAGATATGGGGTGTTACAACACTCCTCCCTCAAATGGGATACATCATTAGAGCTAATTTGTCATCAAATAAGAAAGTGTGTAATTCTCTCATCTCTCATTCAAGTTCCCTTGTGTTGTCTTCTTCAGAGTAAAGTTTCCAATGAATCTTGAACTAATTGATAACTCTACTCCATATAAGTTGTTGTTTAGTGTCTATGATCAATAGGGATTCAATATGGAACTCCTCACTGGAATTCAACTATATAAAATAAAAATTTGTATCATGGTTGGGATCAAGCACATATTTCTTAAATGAGGACACGTGAAAAACATTATGAATAGTCAAATGTGATGGTAGGGACAATTTGTAAGAAACCACATTGATTTGCACCAAATATCTAAAGGTCCACAATCTCTAGGTGATGATTTCTTCCACACTAGAGAAAATTTGAGGTCTAAAAAGAGCCACATAAAAAAGGGTTAATTGAAGCTTGGAGAGAAGCAAATTTGCTAATTTGTAAGCTTGTCTCCAATTATATTTAACTGTGTATAAATTGTAAATAAGTGTTTATAATGATGAAAGCGAATCCATATGAGCATAAATAAAATGACCCCATGTGTAAATGATGTAATGTCTTGTATGGATTCCTAGTGCAAAACACAAGGCCAAGGCCCAACTAGTGAATGGATAGGATTCTATTACAATAATTATGCTTTGTATGTACCATGTGGTAGACCTCCCATGATATGCTCAAGATATGTAAATTAATTATGATTTCTATGTACCATGTGGTAGACCTCCCATGATATGCTCAAGATATGTAAATACTATTTCAAAAATTAATATAAAGGTACAAGATGGTTGTGGATAACACAAGAGGGCATATAAGTCCACTAGAGGGGAAGATGAAAGGAAACCAAAGGGTGGGGAGAAATAATCATATATTCCATAACTCCTCTATTTTCTTTATCATGAACTTATTTAAATCTCACCCACCTTCTTTGACTTAGAATCAAATCATTTAATGCATGTGGTGGTTGGCGTGGAAGTCTATGTCACACAATTATGATTGCATGGAGGTTGGTTACAATCATCATGGGAAGTTTAAGGGACCCCATCCTCATGGAAATTTGAACCTCCATTTCAATGCACAATATTTCATTCTAATTTGCATTGAATCCTTCACACTCATAATTCTCATGTTTCAGTGCCATTAAAGCTTTGAAAACTACATCTTCTTGATGTATATTGTAATACAAAATTGTAAATGACCAAATCTAGCTATGAGAGAGTAATTGTTGAATCTAAGAAGAGAGATGGATAATTGTAAAGGATCATTTAGGCTGGTTTGTTTGGGAAACCTTCATTTCCGTTGTAAATTGTTTCTCATTGTGTGCATTAGATCAAGGGTATAATGTTGCCAGGTTATTCCAAAAGGCAAACGATAGGACATTTTCTTCTTACCTACATTGAGGGCACTAAAATGGAGAATAATACTGAGGGACTATTTAACAAAGAAGGGAGATGTCTTCCTTGTGTTGTGTGGGTAGTGGATACAAATTCCATAACTATTTGATGGCTAGACGGATACCTACAGTCTTTAGTCATGAACATATTGGCTAAACCTGAGAGAAATTAGGTTGGGAGAGTGACATATGAGTCTATAGCCAATTTCATTTACCTTGGTGGACTCATAGCCCAGATTGGGGGTGGCATTTATAGTGGATGCTTACAGTTGGGTGGAAAATTTCCCATACGCAACCAAATTGTTAGATTGTGATGGTGAAAACATAAGTATTCAATATATTCTCCTAAATCTATATTTATAACTTGTAATTTAAATTAATTTATATTTATGAATGAAATTTGAAATGGAATCCTTTGTTTAAAAGGGCTTATGCATACTTATTTGCAATACATTAGTTAATTTCATATAAATATTAGTTTGAATGGCTTTAGAGTTTAACGTGTTTGAAGTTATATTGATATTTTGGAGCTTAGGTGGCATCCCTACTTTGTAGGTTGGGGAAACCTTCGAAGGGGATGTTACAAATTGGTATCAGAGAAAATAGTTACAGAATTAGGGCCATTATAAGCTATAATAATGAATATATGGCCAATATTAAGTTTCCCTAGCAATTTTCAAAGAAAATCAAGGTTGTTGTGGGCATGCGAAATTTGGAAATTTCATTGATGTTGGTGTTATTGAAAGCCAAACATCAAGCTATGGATCATAAAACACCCTGGAAGAATTTTTTCCCTTCCTTATTGATACATTGAGGCCTTTTATTTTAGATTTTATGGTGTTATCTTGGATTGGCTCAATGAACTTATTCCTAATGGTCAACTGTGTTATTTCAAAATGGGTAGAAAAATCTTGTTCAAAATTGGTCGAATGCATCCTTACCCAAATCAACTAAAAGCCACCATTATTCAAAAGTGGGTTGAATTGTTTTATTAAAAATTGTCCCAAAAGATTCTTAGAAATTGGCCCAATTGCTTCTTTGAAACTGGCCCAATGGATTCTTCAAAATTAGCTCGATGGCTTCTTCAAAATTGACATAATGGTTTCTTCAAAAATGGCTTGAAGGTTTCTTTGAAATTGGCACAAGGGATTATCCAAAAATGACCCGATGTATTCTGTGAAATTAAATTTATGGATTCTTAAAATGTGGCCCAAATGATTCTTCGAAATTGGCCCAAAGGATTCTTCAAAAGTGTCCCAAAGGCTTCTTTGAATTTGACTCGATGGCTTCTTCGAAAATGTCTGAAAGGATTCTTTTAAATTGGATTGAAAGCTTCTTTGAAAGAGGTCTAAAGGCCTCTTCATATTGGATTAATGATCCTTGTCTTAAATTAACACGGTAAGCCTTATCAAAAATTGGTTTAAGAAGCCTTGCTCGACACTGAATCAATGAACCTTATTTAAAATCAATCAATGACACTTGTTCGAAACTGGACCAACGAGCCTTGTTCAAAATTGGATCAAAATACCTTTTTATAGAATGGGCCAAATCCTGTTCTTTTAAAATGGTTGAAAGAAATTATTCCAAATTGGATAAAAGAATATGTTTTGAAGTGGGCCATTTGGTGTTAAATCGAAATGGCATGATGACATTGTTTTGGAGTTACCAAGGGGGAGATATTTTGAAATGTACCATCGAGAGTTGTTTCGAAATGGCCAACATGCCTTATTTCAAAATGATTTGATGTAAGAATATGTGGGTGTCACATGTGGTCTTTAACCCACATAACAGAGACAAAATTGAAGTGATATTGAATAGGGGATTCGATTAAGTGAAAATGGTAAAGATCAATGTAGAATCAATGGAAATTGCAAGAAATCAATTAAGGATTTACAAAACAAATAGGGTGTTTACCTAAAACCACTCTTTAGTGGTGCAAGGAGGTCACAATAGGGATGTCACCCTCTTGATCCCCATAGATTCCCTATGGAATCATAAACCACATGAAATTATCCTAGATTTAATGTTATATTTGAATATATTGATTATGATGCGTAGATTCATAAACGATAATAGAAATGCTAGGATGATGTTTTGTTAACTAATAAAAATTTTGTTTTTCACAGTGCTTCCAATTTAATCTGGGCATTAAGGTTGCTATAATAGACTTGTAGAGTCTTAGTGTTATTTGGACTAAGAAAATTGATATCATGGAAGATGCACAAAACCCCTACAATTATGAAGAAAATGTCATAGGTGAAAATATGCATGGGAGGAATGTAGAGACAAAGTCTACTAGAAATAGAAACCAAGAGACTCCTCCAAATATAGCAAATACCATGGGGATCGTGAGGGTGGGAATTCAAATTTGTAGAGATGACAATGAGAGGCTAATCAAATATCAAGAAGATTAGAAATAGCTTAATGAAATTGTGTTTCATATTTTGACAAAGATACAAATGCAATTGCAGTAGGGGAAATTTTCTAACAATGCTAATGGGAGTAAGAGTAGCTCAAAAAAACATTCACACTAGAGGTCCCATAGTAAAAGAAGAACCTCCTAATATGGAACATACAAACCATCCATGTTTGAATCCTATTATAACGAGTCATGCATAGTTGAGGACTCTTTGATTATATTAGAATCATCTCTCAATAGGCAAAGGAGGAAGATGCATCCTAAAGATAACTTGAATGGAGGATTTCACAAAGAAAAACCACCTACATTTGATGACAAGTATACATTTGGATAAGAATATGAGTTTGGATTCTTAGGATAAGGATATATTCTAGGTTCATGAGTACTTGAGAAATACGAATACTTGAGTTTCCATATTCAATTTAAATGGTAGATCTTTCATTTGGTAGGATCACCTATGGAAAGTAAAGAGAATTGCGAAGAGGAAAACTGTATGGAATAAATTCAATAAATATTTTCAATAGAGATACCTCTTTGATCATTATTATAAAGAAAAGATCTAAATATTTTCAATAGATATACCTCTTTGATCATTATTATAAAGAGAAGATCTAAGAATTTGATGAGTTGAAATTGGGCCAAATATCCATGGATGAGTATGTAAACAAACTCTTGAAACTATTGATTTATGTCAAATATATCAGAGATGACAAGGTGAAAATTCAACACTTATTAAGTGGATTTCCTCCATACTACAAGGATAGGATTGCATTTGATGAACCCATAGCTCTTGATGAGGATGTTGTAAATCAAATTTACCTTGCCAAAATTTGTCATCTTTTTCCCAAAATCGACTTTCTTGCTCATTCCTAAAACTCCTTTCAAGTCTAGTTTGACCTCCTTCATACTTGTATCCATTATTCCCATTACTAAGCCACAATTCAAACCATGCACCTAAGTTATAGGTATACTAAAACCAAGAATTTCCTTGAATACAAAGTCTTCTTGTTGGATAATTTTAGTGAAAATATATTGGATTTATACACCAATAAATCAATTTTATTTTGTAAAAAACCCAAGTCAATCAAATTTACACCAGGTTAAACCAACACCAAGTGTTATGTACCTGATCTCCCAGTGGTCTAGTTTGATCGGTGGGCTATTTTCCTAGTGGCCTAGTTATCCTAAACCCTTGGTCCCCGGTTATATTAAACTCTCGATCCTCGATTATTTTAAACCCCCAGTCCCTATTTATCTTAAAATCTCATTCACCAATTCCTAGTTATCCTAAACCTTCAGTTCCTGATCCTCGATGATCCTAGATTTCCCAGTGACCCGTTGGATATTTAATCCTAGTGGAAGAGTTGTGGTATTATTTTTAATATGCATTGAACCTACAAAAAGAATGGCATTGGAACTACTGTGTGATGAACTTTTCACAGGAAAAAATGAGATCGCACACATGCCAAAGGTAACCACAAAAGGCCAAAAGTTGAGAAAATAATCAATAAGAATCTAGTAAGTAGGGCATGTAATTACATAAATAAACCAATTGATAGTTAAGGAGGTTGAAATTGATTGCATTGCACAATATTCATATCACATACCCAACATAAATTATTAAAGAGAAAATCCTTTATTATTATTGTAATTGTATTGCATTCAATAAAATATACTTGCTAATGGAGTCATCCAATGGAGAAGAAAACATATTGCAAATAAATATTTTGGAAATAGCTTCACTTTCCCCTTTACCTCAAAGTAAATAAAAAACAATGGATTTCTTATTTTGACATAAATGATAACGTGGCATACCTGGAAAATAGTATAGCAACAGATTTACATTTTAAAGGTAACTAGGAAAGCTAAATCTTTAAGGTGTCAATCCATCTAAAGAGGCTTGTCTACATTCCAATTTTATAAACAGTTCTTGAATCGAGGCATGAAGGTAGCATTCGATGAGGTTAAAGGCAGTATTTGAATACTTCTTGAAAGGGGATGGATGAGGTTAGAAATTTTAGGCATCGTAGTCTAGTTTTTTTGTAATGAGCCCGAGGGCAATTGACAATACATTTTTTGAGTTTGAGGGAACCATTCATGGATTCACCTCTCATTTATATAGATCCCTATCTTCTTCTCATTTTTCTATATTAAGCTTGTCATCCTACATTTTTTTCTTTCCTCATCATTTGAATGAAGCTACAAATAGCAATTTGGTACGACCACCATTGTTGTTAATCAATCAAGAGATTGTATAATGTAAGTTGTAGGATAGATTTATGTGAGTTGAATATAACTAAAATACAATTTATGTTACATCTGGTTTTATCATATTTATTTTTCATGAATTTTTTATGCAGATAAAGAGTTTCATATTATAAGAATTTGAGTCCATTTCAACCCTATTTTTTGTTCCTTCAATATATACATTTTCATACACCTACAAGTTACTTTTATAAGTGTTATAATGTTGGATTCATTATCCTACCTAGCTTTTTCACTTATCAATTTGTTGGATTCATTGTTTTAAATTCCCAACAAACCATTCTTTATTCATCTTAATTTTATAGTGAATTCCTCACTCGCTATGAGGATTGTGATTTAACTCACTGTGAGGATTGTGATTAATTGTTTTTTCTCTTTTTCTTCCATCTATGATAATTACCTTTTGTGCTATGTTGAATGAGACTCCGTCCCCCGTGGAAAGGCCTTCAATCTGAGAGAATTGCAGTCTTTTATTTAGTCTATTGTCATTAATATCCTCAACCATGTTTATCCTTTTCTTTGATATTTAAATTTGGAATATTGAGATTAATATCAAATATTTGCTGCTTCGTGACAATGAGCATCCAGTTGTCTTAAATTTTTTAAGGGATCTCCCTCTGGTCCAAGAGCCATCTTGTGGCATGAAGTAGGTTTTAATATGGCTTGGCATAGTTCCTAAGCAGTCAGGAACACCTCAAGGTTACAACATATTTTTTGTGTTGTTATCGGGGAGTGAAGGTTCGAAATATTTTCCCTAGGATACAACAAATAATATTAGATCCGGTTCTAGAATGTGACAAGGTTCATACATCATGATGTTTGGTTATTCACATGGTGACTCCACTGTGATTCCACTAGAAACTCCATTGGTTTTGAAATGACAATTTCATTTGTTTCTAAGATAGCTTCAAGGTATGCTCCTTTTCATTTCTCAACTATACATTGTTTTCCAAAACCTATTCCTAACATAGAAGACTAGGTAGATTGTCTTTGTGTATTTAGAGGAGATGATGAGAAAAGTGTTTCACAACACTTAAAGGATTTTCATGTTTGCATGCATCAACTAGGACGTATCTCTCATGATGATGTTCTAATGAAAATGCTTATGAACTCTTTTGATGGAGATGCTCGAAAATGATACAAATATTTACCTGATGCTTTTATTGCTTCAAAGAAGGATTTTCATATATTGATTCATTCTTATTGCAAAATATTTTTTCCAGTTGACCTTATTTTCAAAGACTTTTGTGATATATAATGTGAAAAGAAAGGTTATCATAGCAGTGATAATAAAAAATACTAGTTTCTCTATGAATAAAACTTGCACTCATCCTCTCAAGATGCACCAGAGGCGGCAGGTGATAATACAAGTTTTAAGACTGGTATTTCTCTTCAATGGATTACTTTTTCAAAGGAGGATTGAGTCAAGAAAATCAGGAAAGGTATATTTTTGTTTTAAATCTTTTTCAAAATCAACTTGTTTATAGAGAATTAGAACATGCTAGTAGTTGTGTTGAAACAAAAGAATATTTTCATTAAGAAAGTTTGCCTAGAGAAAATGATGTTTATAATGAATATTTTTATGTTGAAGAAGATATCTCTGAGAATTTTCAAGAAGCTCCCAATAGTCTTCATAATGTCTTGGGTTTTAAAGAAGAGTTCAATTATGTATTTTCTAAAGAAATGTTTTTCTTGAATCCCTCTGAAAACCAGGTTGTCTATGAGTGACACATGCAATAATTTTTTGAAGAGGAATCAAAAATACTATATGAAAATAAAATATTTGATGTTGATATTCCTTTTATTGTTGAGTTCGGGACTATACAACACTGAAGCAAATTATGTTGACTATGATGATTCTGATGGAAATCTTCAAACGAATCAATCGTTTCCCTTTGTTCTTAACGTTAAAGAGATCGATGATAATCGACAAGAATTAGTTTAGGTCTATAAACATGAAGTCAACATTCTATTCTCTTGTTCTTCCTTCATTTCAGGTAAAGCACAATTGGAAAAACCTTGTCTCATTAAAGAAGTAGTGATTCCATAAAAGAATTTCATCCAGTTGGACCAGGTAGAATTTTTTTATGGATAATCAGATGATATTTTTTTATATTATGAAAATCCCCTAACAATCTACTTGGAATTATCAGGTGGAGTTATCTTTTTCATATACTGTGAATATGAGTCCAAATTTCACGATGAGTTGTTATTATTCATATATTTTATTTTGTTGACTGAAAGTGAAAGAAAAGATCAACATATTTCACTTCTTTCACGATTTCATTGGAAATATAATTATACCCAGGTAGTGGTTGATGTTGATTAGGTTAGGAGTCAATTGTATATAAATAAGCTTGTTTATGAGCATTTATTTTAGTATTGCAGTTCAATAGAGCAATTTTAGTTTTCAATTTGTACTGACAGTTGTCAAGTGGTAGATGAGTAGGCATAGGAAAGAGAGGATATGAATAGAGGTTCATATTTTACAGTTTTCATAGAGTAAGAAGCGGTTCATTTTCATATTGCAAAGGATTGAAGGCATATGGTATACATTTATTTAGTTCCTCATAGGGAGACACTATCCCCAAATTGAGCCTAATGTTGTAACTCAAATTTACCCCGCCAAAATTTGTCAGCTTTTGCAAAAAATTGACTTTCTTTCCCATTCCTCAAACCCCTTTCGAATCTAGTTTGACCTCCTTCATACTTATTTCCATTATTCCCATTACTAAGACACAAGTCAAACCATGCACCTAAGTTATAGGTCTACTAAATCCAAGAATATCCTTGAATGTAAAGTACTCTCATTGGATAATTTTAGAGAAAATATATTGGGTTTGTCCTAAATAAATCAATTTTATTTTTTAAAAACCCCAAGTCAACCGAATTTACACCAGGTCAAACCAACACCAAGTTTTATGTACCTGATCTCTCAGTGGTCCAGTTTGATCGGTAACCTGTTTTCCTAGTGGCTCGAATATCCTAAAACCCTCGGTCCTCGATTATCTTAAACTTTCGATCCCTGGTCATTTTAAACACCATGTCCCTAGTTCGCAGTTATCTTAAACTCGTGGTCCTTGATCCCCACTTACCCTAAACCCGCAATCCTCAGTTATCCTAAACCCTCATTCCCTAGTCCTCGGTGATCCTAGATTTCCCAGTGACCTGGTGGAACTTTAGTCCAGGTGGAAGAGTTGTGGTATCATTCTTAATATTCATTGAAGCTACAAAAAAAATAGCACTGAAACTACTGCATGATGAACTTTTCATAGGAAAAAATGAGATTGCATAGATGTCAAAGGTAATCACAAAATGCCATGATATGAGAAAAGGACCAATAAGAATCTAGTAAGGAGGGCATGTAATTGTAGAAATAAACCATTTGATTGTTAAGGAGGTTGAAATTAATTTTATTGCACAATATTCATATCACAGACCCAACCAAAATTATTAAAGAGAAAATCCTTCATTATTATTGTAATTATATTTCATTTAATAAAATATACTTGCTAATGGAGTCATCCAATGGAGAAGAAAACATATTGCAAATAAATATTTTGGCAAGAGATTCACTTTAACTTTGACATCAAAGTAAATTAAAATCAACAGATTTCTTCTTTTAGCATAAATGATAATGTGACATACCTGGAAAATATTATAGCAACATATTTCTATTTTGAAGGTAACTAGGACAACTAACTATTTGAGGTATCAAGCCATCCAAAGCGGCTTATCTACATTCCAATTTTAGAAAATAGTTGCCCGAATCAAGGCATGAAGGAAGCATTCAATGAGGTTAAAAGTAGCAGTTGAATTCTTCTTGAGAAGGGATGGGCGAGGTTAGAAAATTTAGGCAATGTAAGCTAGGTTTTCTGTAGTGAGCCCGAGGGGCCATTGACTGTAAATTTTATAAGTTTGAGGTAACCATTCATGGATTCACCTCTCATTTATATAGATCCCTTTCTTCTTCTCATTTTTTTGTATTAAGCTTCTCATGCTACATCTCTGTTCTTTTCTCATCATTTGAATGAAGTTGCAAACAACAATCTGGTATGTCCACCACTGTTGTTAATCAATCAAGAGATTGTATAATGTAATTTGCAAGCTAGATTTGTGGGAGTTGAAGATAAATAAAATATAGTTTGTGTTACATTTGGTTTAATCATATTTATTTTACATGAATTTTTTATGCAGATAAAGAACTTCATATTATAGGAATTTGAGTCCATTTCCACCCTATTTTCTATTCCTTCAATATATACATTTTCATACACCTGCAAGTTACTTTTATAAGTGTTATAATGTTGGATTCATTGTCATGTGCACCTTTTGCACTTATCAATTTGTTTGATTCATTGTTTTAGATGCTCAACAAACCATTCTTTCTTCATCTAAATTTTATAGTGACTTCCTCACTCATTGTGAGGATTGTGATTAATATTTTTGCTCATTTTCTCCCATCTACCAGAATTATCTTTTGTGATCTTTTGAATGAGACTTCATTCCCAATGGAAAGGCCTTCAGTCTGAGAGATTTACAATCTTTTTACTTAGTCTGATGTCATTAATTTCCTCAACCCTATTTATACTTTTCTTTGATATTTAAATTTGGCATCCTAAGCTTAGTATTGAAGATTTGTTGCTTAATGATAGTGAGCAGCCAGTTGTCTTAAATTTGATGAGGGATCCCCCTCTGGTCCAAGAGACATCTTGTGGCTTGAAGTAGGTTTTGACATGCCTTGGCATAGTTCATAAGAAACCATGAACATATCAAGGTTAAAACATATTTTTGGTGCTATTGTCGAGGAGAAAAGGTTTGAAATATTTTCCCTATGATACAACAAATATTAAATATGGTTCATGAAGATGAAAAGGGTAAGACATTAGGTTTCTTAGTTATTCACCTGGAAACTCCACTGTGATTACACTGGAGACTCCATTGGTTTTGAAACGACAAGTTCATTTTCTTCTAAGATAGCTTCAAGGTATGCTCCTTTTAATTTCTCAGTTATACTTGGTTTTCCAAACCCTGCACCTAACATAGAAGACTAGGTAGATTTTCTTCCTATATTCAGAGGATATTATGAGAAAAGTCATGTGCAACACTTAAAGTACTTTCATGCTTGCATGCATCAACTGGTTATCTCTTATGAAGATGTTCTAATGAAAATGTTTATGAACTCTTTGGATGGAGATGCCTGAAAATGGTACAAATATTTACCTACCACTTGCATTGCTTCAATGAAGGATTTTCATGTACTGTTTCATTCTTATTTCAAAAGAATTTTTCCAGCCGACCTTCCTTTCAAACATTGTTGTGAGCTAGAATGTGAAAGGAAAGGTTATCATAGCAGTGACAATGAAAAATACCAGTTTCTCTATGAATAAAACTTGCACATGTCCTCTCAAGAAGCACTAGAGGCAATAAGTGATAATACAAGTTTTAAGATTGATATTTCCACTTTTTTGGATTACTTCTTCAAAGGAGGATTGCGTCAAGAAAATCAAGAAAGGTATGTTGTTGTTTTAAATCTCTTTCAAAATCAAGTTGTTTATAGATAATTAGAGCATGATAGAAGTTGTGTTGAAACACAAGAATATTTTCATCAAGAAAGTTTACCTCGAGAAAATGATGTTTATAATGAATATTTTTATGTTGAAGAAGATATCTTTGAGAATTTTCAAGAAATTCCCAATAGTATTCATAATGTATTGGGTATTCAAGAAGAGTTCAGTTGTATATTTTCTAAAGAATATTTTTTCTCAAATCCTTTTGAAAACCAACTTGTCTATGAGAAACACATGCAATCATTTTCTAAAGAGGTAGGATAAATAATATATGAAAATAAAATCTTTGTTTATTTCTTTTCAAAAGAAGAACCAGATGAATATGGTAATGATAGTTATACACTAGTCTATGATGTATATGAAGATGATCATGATGAAATTTCTATTCTGAATATTTATGAAGACTAGGTTGTCTGTGAAGAACATATGAAACAATCCTTTCAAGAAAATTATGAAAAGCTGATTTTTGAATTAGAAGTTTCAATTTTTTTTATCAATCAACCCAGATATAATGAATATCAGGATGATGAGAATATTTCCAGAGAAGTATGCACAGGAGTATATAGCACTGAAACAACTTATATTGACTATGATGATTATGATGTCAATCTTCAAACATATGAATTATTGTCCTTTGTTCTTAAGGATAAAGAGTTTGATGATAATCAACAAGAATTAGTTCAAGTCTATAAACATGAAGTCAACATTCTATGCTCTTCTTCTTCCTTCATTTCAGGTAAAGCACAATTGCAACAACCTTATCTCATTAAAGAAGTAGTTATTTCAGAAAATAAGTCCAGCCTATTGGACTAGGTAGAAAGATTTATGGATAATCAGGTGATCATTTTTTATGATTATGAAGATCCCCTAGCAGTCTACTTGGAATTATCACGTGGATTAACCTTTTCATATACTATGAATATGAGTCCAAATTGCATGATGATTTGTCATTATTTATATGTTTTCTTTTGTTGATTAAAAGTGAAAGCAAAGATCAGCATTTTTCACTTCTTTCATGGTTTCATTGGAAATATAATTATACCTGGACAAGGGTTGATGTTGATTAGATTAGGAGTCAATTATATATAAATAAGCTCATTTTTGAGTATTTATTTCAGTATTTCATTTCAAAAAATAAGTTTTGGTTTTCAGTTTGTACAAATAGTTGTCTAGTGGTAGATGAGAAGGTATAGGAAACAAAGGATATGGATACAAGTTCAGATTTTATAGTTTTCAGAGAGTAAGTGAGGGTTCATTTTCATATTTCAAAGGAGTAAAGGCACAGGGTCTGTAGTTCTTTAGTGCCTCGCAGGGAGACACTATCCCCAGATGGAGCCTGATGTTGTAACTCAAATTTACCCTACCAAAATTTGTCATATTTTTCCCAAAATTGACTTTCTTTCTCATGCCTCAACCCCTTTTGAGTCTAGTTTGACTTCCTTCATACTTATGTCCATTATTCCCATTACTAAGCCACAAGTCAAACCATGCACCTAAGTTATAGGTATTCTAAATCCAAGAATATCCTTGAATATAAAGTATTCTCGTTGGATACTTTTAGTGAAAATATATTGGGTTTATCCATAAATAAATCAATTTAATTTTGTAAAATTCTCAAGTCAAACGAATTTAAACTAGGTCAAAACAACACTAAATATTATGTACCCAATCTCCTAGAGGCCTGGTTATCCTAAACCCCTAGTCCTTGGTTATATTAAACTCTCGGTCCTTGGTTATTTTAAACCCTCGATCCCTAGTCCCCAGTTATCTTAAACTCATGTTCCTTGATCCATGGTTATCCTAAACTCCTAGTCGCTAGTCCTCGGTGATCCTAGATTTCCCGATGACCCGGTGGATCTTTAATCCCGGTGGAAGAGTTGTGGTATTATTTTTAATATGCATTGAAGATACACAAATAATGGTACCAAAAATATTGCATGATGAATTTTTCATAGAAAAAATGAGATCACACAGATGCCAAAGGTAATCACAAAAGGCCACGAGATGAGAAAAGGACCAATAAGAATCCAGTAAGGAGGGCACACAATTGCATAAATAAACCAGTTGATTGTTAAGGTAGTTGAAATTGATCGTGTTTCATGGTATCAATATCACAGACCCAACATAGGAGAAGAAAACATCTTGAAAATAAATATTTTTGCAAGAGCTTCACTCTCACTTTTACCTCAAAGTAAATAAAAATCAACGGATTTCTTCTTTTAGCATAAATGATAATGTGGCTTACTTGGAAAATATTATAGCAACATATTTATGTGTTTGAAGGTAACTAGGAAAGCTAACTCTTTAAGGTGTCAAGACCTCCAAAGTGGCTTATCTACATTCCAATTTTATAAAACAGTTTCTCGAATCAAGGCATGAAGGTAGCATTCGATGAGGTTAAAGGAATCAGTTGAATACTTCTTGAAAGGGGAGGGGTGAGGTTAGTAATTTTAGGAATCGTAGGCTAGATTTTCTTTAATGAGCCTGAGGGGCCATTGATTGTATAATTTTTGAGTTTGAGGGAACCATTCATGGATTCACTTATAATTTATATAGAGCCCTATATTATTCTCATTTTTTTGGATTAATATTCTCGTGCTACATCTTTGTTCTTTTCTCATCATTTGAACGAAGTTGCAAACAACAATTTGGTATGACCACCATTATTGTCAATCAATCAAGAGATTGTATAATGTAAGTAGCAGGCTAGATTTGTGTGAGTTGAAGATAAATAAAATAAATTTTGTGTTACATTTGGTTTTATCATATTTATTTTGAATAAAGTGTTTATGCAGACAAAAAGTTCCAGATTATAGGAAATTGAGTCCATTTCAACCCTATTTTTTGTTCCTTCAATATATACATTTTCA
>CBVK0100760677.1:0-15209 GCA_900067695.1 Picea abies | reverse complement strand
AAGTTTTGGTAAAGATACCAAGGCATCCAATCAATGTTGGGGTTGTGGTGAACACCACTTGTTTAGGAATTTCCCTCATTGGAAGGAAAAAAATAAGATTGGTCATGACATCCAAGAGGCTACTATGGTAAATTATATGGCACAAACCAATTCTCAAATCTATGTTGCATTAGAAAACCATCAAACAAATCATCAGTGTCCAAGGATCCCTATAGGATTAGTACCTAGGAACTAATGGAGTTGAAAATGAAACTACAAGAAATTATGGATAAAGGATACATTTGTCCAAGTGTGTGCCCATAGGGAACACCCATCTTATTTTAAAAAAATAAATATGGAACTCTTGGGTTATATATCTACTATAGATAGTTGAATGAAGTAATAGTGAAGAACAAGTATCCATTGCCTCAAATTGATGATTTATTTGACCAAATGAGAGGGAAAAATTTATTCTCAAAAATTGACCTGAGGTCAAGATATCATTATGTTATAATTAAGGAAGAAAACATCCAAAAGACAACCTTTAGAAAAAGGTATGGTCATTATGAATATGTAGTGATGTCATTCAGTCTTATAAATTTGTTGGTTACATTTATGTGCCTCATGAATAACATCTTTAGTAAATATTTCGACAAGTTTTTGTTTGTTTTTCTGGATGATATACTAATTTATTCAAAATATAAAGAAGCATATGAGGACCATTTGCGAATGGTTTTTCAAGTGTTGAGAAAATGTAAGTTGTATGCCAAACTAAATACATGTGAATTGTATCAAAATAGATTTAGTATTTGGGTCACATTATCTTGGAAGAGGGAATATCATTGGATTCAAAAAAGATTGAGGCCATAATAATTGGCCCACTCCAAGAAATGTGAGATCATTTATGGGTATTTCTAATCATTACTAAAGGTATACCAAGGGACCTTTGAAAATAACATATCCTATCACCTCCTTGTTGAAGAAAGAGAAGTGTTCTAATGGTCTCATGAATGTGAGCAAAGATTTTAAAAGTTGAAAAATATCCTCACTAGTGCACCAATTCTAAAAAGTGTGGACCTAAATAAATGTTTTTTTCATGTGCATGGACGCTTGCAATGAAGGACTTGGTGGATTTCTCATGCAAGATAACCATGTAGCGTGTTTTGAGTCACAAAAACTATACGAACATGATAAAACCTATATTATTCATGATCTAGAACTTATTGTTGTAGTACATGCTTTGAATATGTGTCAACACTACTTGATGGGTAGAAAGTTGATGCTAATGATAGATCATAATGGCTTGAATTATTTGTTCAATCATCGAAACTTTAATTCTAGGAAAGAAATATGGTTGGAATTTATTTGAGTTTGACATTGAAATCAGACAAATAAAAGGGAAGGAAAATAGGGTTATATACGTACTTAGTAGGAAAGTGCATGTGGTAGCTATCAACAATTTCAAATCTGATTTGAAGAAAATGGTGGTCAAATTCCTTTATAAGGATGAAATTATATCCAAGTGAGAGATGGAATACAACAATATAAATTAGGGAAGAAGTATGAAGGCTATCACATAAGTGATGATGGATTTCTTATTTACAAAAATAGATTGTATATTTTGAACTCGACATAATGGAGAACAATCATCATGGATGAAATCCATAAGAGACCATGTTCTAACCATCCAAGCTACCAAAAAATGGTTTCTACAACAAGGAAGCAATACTTTTGGTCTAGAATGAAAAATGATATTTTCAAATACATAGTTATATGTATGGAATGTTAGCAAGTCAAGGCTAAGAATAAATACCTCTAAGGTTTTCTAAAACCTTTGCCACTTCTAGAATGGAAATGGGAGGAAATAAAAATGGATTTCACTATCGAATGGTTAAAGACAATGAAGTGACATGATTCCATCATGGTTTTAGTTAATAAATTGACCCAGGAAACTTATTTTATTTCCATGATTTTAGTCTACTTATAAGACAACAAACATTGTGAAAATATTCATGAGATAAAAAAAATAGTTGTAGGGGATGCCTAAGACAATTGTTTCAAACAAGGACACAAAGTTTACCTGAAATTTTTGGAATTCTTTTTGAAGGTGTGGGAACCAAGATGAATCTCATCACTGCTTACCATTGATAAATAAATGGGTATAAAGAAAGAGTAAATTAAGTGCATGAAGACATGCTTCACATGTCCACATGGAAAGATTATTTACACGTGGTGGAGTTTGCATATAAAAATGGGAATTAGGCATCCTTAAAAATGACTATGTTTGAGGGTTTATGTCTCTAGTAACTTTGGATAACCTAGTACTTGGGCCAAAATGCTCAAGAAATGGAACACGAAGTTGCTAAGATTAGGAAAATTTTGAAGGAAACACAAGACAAGAATCAAAGTTATGTAGATAAAAATAGTGTGTGCATATAATTCAAAGTTGGGAATCATGTATACCTCAAAGTGAATTCAAGGAAGATATCTCTGAGGCTTAGATGGTATGCCAAGTTGGCACCTAGATATTGTAGGCCATTTGATATCCTTAATAGGATAGGTTCAATTTAATATAAACTTTCATTGCATGTTATAGCCTTAATCTCCACCCTATAGGTCAGAGAGGAAGCCATTAGTGGATAGAAGCCTTAATGCAAATTTTGTTTGAGCTTTGACCATTCCAGAGAATTTTTGGAGGGCCTTGCATGAAACATAGCATGCAACAAGAGAGGCCTCACTAGACAACAGTGGATCAACAAGCGAGGCATTGCCAAACTTATAGAAATGGGGAGTTACGAGGCGAGGGGCAAGAGATGAGTCAGATCTTAGTGGTAATATCCTAGGAACTCACATCATTCGAGTTTCTAGTGGCCTCTAGAAGATATAGAAGCCTCTCCTAAGCCTCTTAAAAGAGCTATATAACAAAGGAAAGCCTTGGACAAGAGGAAGGAATAATTCAAAGAAAGGTTATGGTGCCAAACTGCAGAGGTATTCAACCATTGTAGCCATAAGTCATTGAATCCTAGCATGAAAAAAGAGCTACAAGGAGAGGCAAGGAGCAAGGAGATTGAATAATATTTCATCAACACTTGAGGTATGTATGATTGATGTAAGTTTTTATGTTTAATCAATAGATCAATTGGTTTTCCACTTGAATGTTTGTCATTGGTGTATAAATGTTCAAATTTGATCTTGTAGATTACAGATCAGGTTAGATTCAAGCTAGATCTAGGATTATAACATTGGGAAGCAAGTATAATGGTTTTGTATTTTCTTTGGTGTGAAGGAAATAGGTTGTAGAGGTTGGAGTTGGAACTTTGGGACTGCAACAACCAGGATATGCTAAGGAAAACCTTTAGGAAAAGGTAAGTCATTCGCTCAACTCTTTTTATGTGATCCTATTGTTTGTTTCTAGGGAATACATATGAAGTCTACCCCCTCCTATCTAGGATAACTATGTTGATCCTAGGGAGATCTTACTGATCTATTCAATGAGATCCATGTGAGAATTTTTTCCATAACAAATTGGTGACCATACTGGGGAGAACTCTACTCTATTTGAATCTCTTTTCCTTTCTCTTCATTTGTTTTATGGTTTGAGTCTTGCTATATTCCACTAATAGTTTCAGGGATCAGATCTAGTAGATATCAGAGATATGTTTCAGATATGAATATCTCCAACTTTTCCCTTTCTCTCAAAAAAACAAAATTTTGATAGGCCTCGCTCATTTCACTACTTTTGTCCCATGAGGCCTCCTTGTGTGTTGCTTCACATGTGTCCTGCAAAGCCCTCTCAGATCTATAGTTTTGTAAAAATCAACCCTAGAGTGTCTAGTTTGAGACCTCCTCTCAACTATTATAGGTATGCAGTGGTTAGTCTGAGTGTCCTTGTGTCCTTGCTACAGAAATAGGCTTATCACATTGATCACTTTTCAAGTTGTTATTGAGTAGATTTGTGTGAAATCCTTTGCTTTGTTTGTATAGTATTCTTTTGTTGTTTGAGATTTCCATAGAAGTTGAACTTAGAATTCAAAATATCTAAAGTGATCTAGGAGATTATGTCATTGGTTGCATGTTCATTTTCATATGACCTTTGTTCATCACTAGATCTTCCCTCCTAGGAAATTTTTTGGGTGTGATCCTTGTAATGACATTAGAGTAAGTTGATCTAGCCATGTTCTTGATATCCTACAATTTGTTTTCTTGTTGTTTTGTTTTTTTCTTGTTTTCATTTTTCTCTCTTGTTGAGGTCAAGATTGTCCTATATTGCAAATTGGAAAAAACTTTTAAAAAATTCAAAAGATCTCCTGCATGCTTATTCTTCTTTTGAAGCATTAGTGTTGTGAGTGTGATAAAATTAATTGTTGGTATTGGATCTATTGTGTCTAATTGGTTGATTGGTTTGTTTGAGGATTGTTTTTTAGTATTGAAAAAGAAAAGGAAAAATATACATCCCTCATGTAGCTAGCTTTGATCGAATTGAAATATTTTGCACTTGCATGCTTGCATTGCTTGGTTGGGTCAAGATTCCTCTCATCATAAAAATTTTCATCCATTACCTTTGGACCTAAGAAACAACCTCTAAAAATAAGTGCTTAAACTAAAATTAATTAGATGTTTTCCTTTCATAGAAAACAAACACTAGATAGGTTTAGGGCCTTCGATTAGGATTGGAGAGTAAACTCTCCAAGGCCACAAAAATCAACATAGAATTCATTAAAGAGTGTTCAATCCATTTTTACAACCAGTGTGTCGGGAATCTCCTCTAACACAGGAGTCAAGCACAAGGTCGCATTAGGGAAAGTAGGGATATTACCCCTCTCTACTTGTTGTGGTGTTTGCGGTACCACTTTGATCGTTACATATAGAGGGGTTATGTTGGTTAATGTCTTCAGAGCTTCGATCTTAGCTACACTACCCTTATGTGCAGTCAGACTTACGATTGTTCACTCGACCATTGATTGTTAGGTAGTATCCTTAGTGACCTTTCCTAGGTATCCACATAGGTGACTGAAGGTGGGACGTGCCTATAGTACCTAGGGCAGATGGTTTTTCACAGTATCAGTTCCCTCGGAGGGTGGTCCCCTTAATAAAGGGTACTTGTACCGATCAAGGATAACTACTCCTCACACCTTCACTGGTCAATCTTGTGGGGAATTCATCTCCCCCACTGAATTGGTTTTCGAAAGTCCCTTGAGACAATTGGTTTTCTTGTTGTTTCCTAGATTTGATTAGGGATATGCTCTTTGAGTCCAATTCTAAGTCATCCATAGGTTGATTTTTTTTGAAGGTAACATAAATTTATTCATCGTGGTTGAATCACCACGCCGGTGCCATCGACTACGAAAACCTTATCCTAGTATAGAGGTGAAACTACCTCTAAAGCCGTGTGTAACAACTGACAAGGAGTTTGAAGGGTTTTATCTTTGGTTTGATGAAATTGGTTTAGTTGAAGTAGAAGTGGTTGACGAATGTCCTCCGCGGAATTTTAATCCTCCTTTGACTGAACCAAATGCCCCTTTACTAGTCCAAGTAAAAAAAAAAAATAGTGAGCCTTTTTCTTTGTTTACTCATCCTCCCACCATGTCAAGATCGAGTGTCTCATCCAGTGTAGCTGAGAATATGAACCCATCCCCACCTGGGATAGGATGCAGTTCCCCTAGGGGCATCCCAACAGTGTCCTCATTGACACCTCTTATATCCATTGGACCTACACCATCCACTCCTTTTGTTTTTGGTTCCTCCATATAAGGGACGTCAACCACGTCATCTTCATCCATTAGCACACCTATAATCCCTTTTCCCATCCCTTCCATGACAATGACCACTTCCATATTCTTTTCCAATTGAGGGTTGAGCTTTGGTTTTATCATGGGAAGTGGAACTCCTTCCGCTTCATCCAATCCAACGAGCGACATGGCATCATCAGGTGTGGGTGTACCTTTTGTATGGAGTATCCCTAGTGGTTTTGAGTCTATCCCTACTAAAACTGGGGGCAGTAGCACATATGGACATTTTAAATTTCCTTTGGTTAGCATATCTTTCCCTAGGGGCACATCCCTTGGGGAAAATGTTTCATCATGTGGTGGTTTTTCTTTTGTGTCCACATATGCTCATGGGCATTTCTTCCCTGGGACAAACTTTGGGAACATCCTTCCCGGAGGGTCCACATTTTCCCTTGGGTGCAACCCTCTCGGGGGCATCTTTGCTTCTAGGAGCATTCATGCTCCTAGAGAAGCCACCATTTCTGTAGGAACGCACTCTTCAGGAGCTACCAAACCCTCCAATAGCCCCAATGTATGGGGATCATAAGGTCCATTTGGGATAGTAGATACTTCACCTCCCTCCTAGTATCCATTTGCACCTTTTCCTTTTCTTGCAACATTAGATTTGTTGGATTTGTCACAGTTGAAAAATGACCCTATTTCCCATGACCCATCATGACCACCTATGTCGTCCAATTTACCCTCAGAAATCTCCAAGTTTGAAAGAAAACAAGAAGAAGTCCCCTCCACCCACATCATGACTTATTACTTATGGTGTTCAACCACCTCGTTGATAGATGATAGTGTAATGTTGTGTATTTTCCAAAGATCATTGACCAAGGCCATTGCCAAATGGTACATGGAACTAGAAGGAGGTTCCTTTCGAAGCTTCAATGACTTGGAAATGGTTTTCTTAATGCATTACCAATTTCCCATCAAGTATGATATCGGAGTTGGGCTCTTAACTTCACTACGTCAAAACAATTCCACCCACATATTAGATCACACTCATGAGTGGTGTCGACGACGTAGGATGATTAAGACTCAAATTCCATACATACGCCTTACATAGTGGTTCACTAAATCCCTACTACCACCCATTTCCAAATATGTATCTATGGTCGAGGCCACCACTAAGGAGTAAGCTATCATGCATTCCCAACACTTCAACTTGATCTACTCATAGTCTGGTACTCTATATGATATTATTCCAAATTCTCCTCGGTCGTCAACCGATCCCAAGAAACGAAACCCATGACCCCATTTTGATGGTGTGGTTGGTTCTATTTCCCATGAGTCTGTGAACTAGTTAGTTGACCAAATGGGTCATATGTTGATTACATCACACACATCGGCTACTGGAACTAGTGCTCAAACTTCTACAGTTCCCTCTCAAACCTCCGAGGTGGATTCAGTGCAGTCCATGCAACCAAATAATCCTCAACAACCTGAAAAAAAGAAACAAAACAAAAACAAAAATTATAGTTTTGAGAAATGGATTTCCCCCACCCAGAATACCCAGGAGGGGGGCACTAAGGAGAAGAGGAAATATCGGTTCCCCTGCACTATTTGTGGGGAGGACCGTCCCACTCGTCAGTTTCCTCAAAAGGATGAAGTCCACATATTTTTTTCACATCAATGGGCCCCCCATCACCCTGATGTGTTAACCCATCCTTTCTCCCCTCAACCTCAAAACATGGTTGCAACAAATCCTTCACCTCCACAAGGGGGCATGGAAGGTACCCCTCCCCACGAGGGTTCTTCCTTGAATGATTATGTGTTCATGTGTGACCACATGGTCAACTTGCAGACTCGAAACAAGAAATATGGCATTCTCGAGCATTCTTGTGTTTCCCCAGAAGCAGCCTCTTCTTCCAAGACTACTGGCCCTCTCCAGATAGAGAAGCCATATTTTAATGCACCTCTTCACCCCCCTGAAGGGCGTTCCCTGACGTACGACCCACAATCCTAACACATGAGCTGCCCAAAACTACAATATTGTGGAAGACTTAGGTCAGACACCTTGTGCCATGTCTGTGCTTCAAGTTCTCTAGAGTTTTCCCACACAGTGGAAAGCCTTTATATATTATATAGTAAGGGTTTATTGCTCAGAGTCCAATTTTATGACCTTTTATTCATCTCAGGTTACTCATAGGCTCTCCCATCAAGTATATTTTCATATCAAAGTGAAAACAATGGATAAAAACATCTTCCAAACAATCATCAATGAAGGAGCCTCGACTTGTATCATGTCTATTTCTTGTTGGAAATCCATTGTATCTCCTAAACTCAATATGTCTCCAACACTTATGAAAGCCTTCATTGAACACATGTTCCAAGCCCATGGAATAATCACCAACTTACCCATAGAGTTAGGTGGAAAGACTATCTATGTCGTCGTGGAGGCTGTTGATGCACCACTTGGGTATAATATTTTACTCAAGTGTACTTGGTTCTATGAGATGACCATCATTGTCTCATCGATATTTAGGGTCCTATGCTTCCCTCACCAAGGTAAAATCGTTACCATCAATCTTTGTTCAACTCCCAACTCCCAATTATCTACCCTTTATCGGTGATACTACACATCCTGCTCTGAATGTTGGTACGGGGATGTTCAAAGATCCTTCGCTTATGGGTATATTTCTGCTTCCCCCATTGTCTCCCACTGCAATCATTGCTCCTATTAATATGATTTCTCTAGTTACCAGTGGATCCCTTAGCTTTGTTGATCCTTTGGTGGTATCTCATTCTGAGGATGTTGAATCATATGGAGCATCCATATTGCTCACTGCAGTCGATATTGTCGATCTAGCAATCCCATCAACATCAATTGATACTAGTCAACACCTCCATCCTCATATGGAGTGTGACCAACCTACTCCTCCTGAACTGGTTTTTGACTCTCCAAGTTCGCATGACTTCCTTGGTTTTGAGTTTCCTTCAAAAGAGGCCATATTAGATGTCATGGTATCCATAGACAAACCCAAGGAAGATGAGCATCATCTAGAATCCATCCTCCCTAGTTTCGAACTAATGATATTTCACATGATGGGTCTTGACCCGATAGTGGAGGCATTTGTTGGGGCACCTAGTGAAACCCCTAGTCTTGACCCTTTTCAACCTCAGATTTATTTTTCAGAACTTGCCACTGAATTCTTTGCTCTCTCTTTTATGAAAGATTCATGTTTCATACTTCATTCATGTCTTTATGGAGCCCATCAAGGAGCTTTCTTAGCTCATGAAACCACTCATGATGAGTATATTTGGTTGCAAACATTTATTCCTATGTGGCATGGCCCCTCTATGGTGAGCCATATGATGCCAAGAATGGCTCATGAGATCCTCGATTATAAAAAAATATCCTTGGCATGAGCCTCATAATGGGCTCTACTTTGTGTAAACCATCTGAATGTGTAGTTCCTTGTACATAGGTGTGCGATGTGAGTTTTTTTTTTCATACATCATATCCAAAAAATCCAAAAATATTTTCTTTTTTGAGATTTCACCATGTTTTTTTACCTTGGAATCTAGTTTACATGTGCTTAATAGGATTCTGGGGAATTTTTCCAAAGATGGTGACATCCACTCCACTTGAGGTATATATTCCTAAAATGGCATATAGGGATAGTTTTTTCCCTGCATTTTTTGTTTTGCATTATTAGTTGTCCATACTGCTAGCATTATGCCTTAGGTTTGAACCCGATCAGTTGCAACCTTAGCCATTTCTTGTGCATGTCCTAACTGGTTAGTAGTGCCTACCCTTCATGGGCACCCTAGTTAGCACTCAAATTTTTGTTTGGTGCCCATCCTACATTTTCTCGTAGGCTCGGGAGCTCTCGTTAGCCCCGCCATGACTCGAAGATTGAGCCTCATTCTCCTCTCTTTGCTTTTATTCTGGCAACATCATGTGGGGGGGTCCCAATTTTTTTTTATGTTTCGTAATGGTCACCTATGCATTTAGAAACTCGTGTCATGCTTCCCATCATTGCATTGTTGTTTCCCATATCCCGCTTACCGCTATGCAGTATCCTTGACCATACACCTCTTGCATTATTTGGCCTTCGCTTTGCATCTACCCACCCAGGGAGAGAACAGTGCCAAGAATGCACCTCAATTTTTAGTACCATTTGCATTCTTCATTACTTAGGTTAGTTCCACACGCTTGGAACATATGAGCATGATGTTAAGCCACTCTTTCTCTCCTGGCGAGTCTCCTTTAAGCTCTTTTTAGACTCTTTAAACATGAAACGATTGTTGAGTGATATTGTTTTCATTCACACTCGTTAAATGGTTTGAAAGGACGTTTATTTGGTACTAGTTTAACCATTTTGCAGGACATATGGACTACTTATGAAAAAGGAATACTCTAGTCCACCTCGGCTAGAAGAGTTCTCCCTTGTATTCTTTTATAATTTTTTGGTCTTGGGGGACTAAATTTATGAAAAAGAACATCAAGCTTACTTGGGTAAATCTTTTGTTCTTGTTAAACCATGAAGGAGACCAATCATTCTTGTGGCATTCTTTATTGCTCGTTATACCAGGAAGGAGACGAAAAATACAAAAAACAAATCAAAAAAAGAGTGGGGTTTTTAAACCATTTGTCTATTCACAAAATGGAAACATCAGTCGAGTCACCCTTGAACATGGCACATGTTTGAATCCTCATCATTAAGTTGGGTTTTAGCTTGCCTAGGAGCCATCTAAGTAATATGAGTCAGAGATACGCCTCCAGTTGGTTACTCTTCCAGTCATCATGGAGAGTGTTTCAATGCCTCCTGCATTGTTGCAATATATTCTTCCATCTCTTGTGTCTTGATACCAAGTCACCATTATGTTGTGCTATATGTTCAAGGAAATTTTAATACTCAGTCGTCCATCTTTTGTTCTGTTGAATTTCCGAGTCGTCCATCCCTGTGTCAGTTGTACTTCATGCTACTCTATCTTCACATCATCTCTCAGGGTATGTTTCATGTTGATTGATGAGGGATACATCAAGGCCCTCCTTCAATGGCTCTCTTCCTATCAACTTTAGCACATTATCTAGGATAGGGATTTAGAAACTAGATAGTACCTTGGAGCTTATAGTCATCAATGGTAGGCATCCTCATGATCAATAGTGGGTTTTCCTCATTCACTTCTGATCGATTGATTCTACAAGTGTTCGACATCATATCCTATATTCACAATTACTAGAATATACTAGGTACCTTGGGGTCCATCTTCATCATTGGTGGGTCCCCTCACATCTATTAATGGTATACCTAAATGATTGTTTATCAGATGGTTTCTACCATGCTCGACATCAGTTCATCTATTTGCATGACGTAGATTCATACCATCAGGGTTTGGGATGAAGACCTTGTGTTTGGGGCCACATCATGATTCACAGCATTCCCTTCCAAGTTGGGATGGAGTATCTCACTTGTATATGAATACTTCAGGGGCACTCTCCCCAGTGCTCTTTGTTTTTCCGACATATATATGTCGTGTCATAGATCCACATTGTATCTTTTGGTGGCTATGATTATGTTCCTGGCATAGATCCACATTGTATCTTTTTTTGGCTATGATTGAGTCATGAAGTAGATCCACATTGTATTGTCTCATGGCTATGATATTATTGATGACATGGATCTAATATGTATTATTTCATGGCCATGGTATAGCATTTCATTTCATAGATCCACAATGGATTATTTTGCATCCATTCTCATTTTGAGTCTGAGTATGTCTACCTGGGGGATTGGTCTATATATACTCATCCTTGGTGTTTGAGTGCAGGTATTCTTTGTTCTATCGAACCTTCTTTTCTCTCTCATTGCGTTGCCTTATATGTACATTATTGTAATGCATTTAGGCCATCCACTCCTTCCTGACCTCACACATTAGGGGGGATATTTTATAGCCTTAATACCCACCCTACATGTCAGAGAGGAATCCATTAGTGGATAGAATCCTTAATTAAACTTTTTCTTGAGGTTTGACCCTTTCCAGAGCATTTTTGGAGGGCCCTGCATGACACCTAGCATGCAACAAATGAGGCCTTGCTAGGCTCAACAAACGAGGCACTATCAAAATTCTAGAAAAGGGGAGTTATGAGGTGAGGGGAGAGATATGAGTTGGATCTAAGTGGTAATATCCTAGGAAATCACATCATTAGAGTTTCTAGTGGCCTCTAGAAAATCTATAAGCCTCTCCTAATCCTCCTCCAAGAGCTATATAACAAAGGCAAGCCTTGGACAAGAGGAAGGAATAATTCAAAGCAAGGTTATGCTACCAAACTATAGAGGTATTCATACAATGTAGCCATAAGTCATTGAACCTAGCATTACCAAATATCTTCAAGGAGAGGCATGGAGCAAGGAGATTGAAGGAACTTACATCAACACTTGAGGTATGTATGCTTGATGTAAGTTCTTGTGTTTAATCAATAGATTATTTGGTTTTCTCCTTGAATGTTTTTCATTGATGTATAAATGTTCATATATGATATTGTATATTATAGATCAGGTTAGATTCAAGCTATATCTAGGATTACAACATTGGGAAGCAAGTAGAATGGTTTTGTATTGTCTTTGGTGTGCAGGAAGTAGGTTGTAGAGTCTAGAGCTGGAACTTCAGGACTGCATCAGCCATGATATGCTAAGGAAAACCTTTAGGAAAAGGTAATCCATTCACTCAATTATTTGTATGTGATCCTATTGTTTGTTTCTAGGGAATCCATAGGAAGTCTACCCCCTCTTGTCTAGGATAACTAGGTTGATCCTAGGGAGATCTTACTGATCTATTCATTGAGATCCCTATGAGCATTTTTCCCATAACATTGCCTACTAACATTAAAGCTCACAATGTTTTCCATGTTTCCTTGCTTGATAAATAATTTCATGATCCTTCCCACATGATTGATTGGGATATGATCCAAGTGGAACTATAAGAAGAGTTCCAAACAAAACCATTATGCATCCTTGATAGGAAAGTAACATTGTTCTCAAACCAAGACACTAAATAGATAAAGGTGTAATATAATAACTTTGGTCTTGATGAAGCTAAACGGAACTAGAGAATTTCATGAAAGATGCATACTTATTTTTGTTCTAATATCAAGTTGCATCGAATCTAGTAGAATTAAAGGGGGAGGGGGAATGAAATATCTTAGTTTTGACCTCTTGATGTATTAGATCGAATTATGTATAAATTATAAATATTTTTTTTATAAAACGAGAGTCAAGCCATATCAGTTTAAATAAAATGACCCCATGTGTAAATGATGAAAATGTCTTTTATGGATTCCTAGTGTTGATCTCAAGGACAAGGCCCAACTAGTGAATGGCTAGACATGTAATTGTGGAAATTGTGATTTCTATGTAACATATGGTAGACCTCGCATGGTATTCTAAATATATGTAAATATTATTTAAAAATGAATATAAAGTTCCAATATGGTTATGAAGAACACGAGAAGGGATATTAAACCATTAAAGGGGAAGAGGAAAGGGGCCCCAAGGGGGGAGGGATAATCCTATGTTTATTAACTCTTATATTTTCTTTATCATGTGATTATTTAAATCTCACTCGACATATTTGAATTAGAATCCAATCACTGAATGCATGTGGTGGTTGGTGAGGGAGTCTACCTCATAGAGTTATGATGGCATAGTGGGTGGGTACAATCATCATGTGGAAGTGTAAAAGACCCCATCCCCATGGAAATTTAAACCCCCTCCATTTCCATATACACTCTTCCATTGTAATTGAATTGACTCCTTCACAATCACAATTCTCATGTTTTGGCACCATTTAGGTTCTAAAACTATATCCGCGTGCTTTATACAAATATACAAACCTATAAATGAAAAACATATAAATGACCAAATCCAACTATGGGAGAGTAATTCATGTAATTCATGGATCTAAGAAGAGAGATGGATGGCTAAATAGGATCATAGAGGCTAGGCTATTTAGGAAACTTCCCTTTCCCTTGTAAATTGTTTTTAATTAAGACATAAATCCAAGGTATAATGTTTCCATTCTATTCCAAAAGGTAAACAATAAGATTGGTTCGTCTTCCTACATTTAAACCACTAGAAGGGAGAATACTTATGAGAGAATATTGAGGAAAGAACGGAGATGTCTTCCATGTGCTATGTGGGTAGTGGATAAGGATTCCATGACTATTTGATGGATATATGGTTACTTGGATTATTTAGTTGTGAATAGAATGACTAAGCTTGATAGAAATTGAATTGGGTGAGTGACGTGTGACTTTGTAATCCATTTTGTTCATCTTGATGGCCTTATAGCCTAGGTTGGGGGTGGAATATATAGTGTATGCCTATATTTGGGTGGAACACTAATCATACACAACCAAATTCTTATACCATCTTGGTGCAAATATAAGTGTTCAATACCTACTCTTAAATCTTTGTTTATAACTTGCAATTAAATTTATTTCTTCTTATCAATGAAATTTGAAATGGAATCATTGGTTTAAATGAGTTTATGTATGAGCTAACCCTAGTCTGCAAGATTTCACCCTCCTTCGGCCACCTCCTCCCCCTTCCATGGCCTCAGGCAGGAGTAGCCCTTCTCCCACCCCCCCCACCTTCTCCTAACATCACACCCTTCTTCTCCTTGGCAGCTGCCCTCCCCAAACCCCCTAAGCACCTGCAGTAGAACTCGAAATTCGTAAATAAACTAGATGCAATTTCAACAATCCCTGTTCAACCTGCAGTGAGGAAGCATGCTTTGAAGATGGCCAAAAATGGACTCATTGGGCAGTTCACAGGCTTATGGTCCTCTCCAAAATCAATGGCACTTTGGCTAGAGAGAAACTGGAAACTGCTCATCAAAGGTCGTCTCACCCACACGATTTGTGGTAAGAGATTCTATGCATTTTACTTTGAATACAAAAATTATAGGGATCTCATTTTCAAGAGTGGCCCATACTTTATGGGATCAAGAGGCCTCTACCTCAATCGATGGACTCCCGAATTTTGCCCATAAAATGACATCCCCAAAGAATTCCTAGTCTAGGTTAGACTTCCCTATCTCCCCCTCCATTGTTGGAATGATGAAACAATCCAAAACATTGGGAACACTCTTGGAAAATTTATAGACATACCTAAACCAAAGGATGGCCTCCAAGCCTACGCCCAAATCTGTGTAGAAGTTGACCTATAAAAGGGCCTACTAGAAGCTATCAATCTTACATTGGATAACTGGTCATACATTCAAAAAGTAGATTATGAACAGATGCCATTCAAATGAAAATTTTGTCATGAATACAGACACTTCGCTAAGTCTTGCCCTTGGGCCACAAGTGAAACAGTTATCTCAAATCAAGACGAACAGTGGCAACAACCTAAGAGAAAGAAACAACCATGGAATTTGGTGCCTCATTCAAATCCAAAGACTTCTTATGCTCCCCCCCAAGGAGCGCCCTCCAGTCCAAAAAACTCATCC